>JASANV010001408.1:0-44177 GCA_030849715.1 Trypanosoma mega | reverse complement strand
GGTCCCATAAACGCACAGTATTATTAGGGATCAGATGGAAAGCCTCGCGCAAAAGGTCATCTTGTGGAAGTACCTCTTCCAAAGGAAACATTTCTTGAAGTAAACCATCATCACTATGCGACATACGGTGAAACAAAAAGGTGAATACATTCAGCACTACAAGAAGAAAAAAAAGCAAAATGCAAATAGAACGCGATGGTTTTCGGAATCTAAAGCGCTTTTTCATATCCTACAACTTATTAATATCTTTTCAAGAGGTAAACGTGAGCGGGAAGGTCCAATACACACACACAAATACAAAATTATACATACACAGATACACACCAAGGATACACAAGCTGCGTATCCGCCAAGATACAAAAAAAAAAAGAAGTGTATACAGTTATAAAAGCACACATGTGGTACATGTGTGTAAAAGGATTAAAAAAGATTATGCGAGAGAGAGCAAAATTTTTTTTACAAAAGTAATGATACATTGATTAAAAAAGTTCACAGAAGCTGCTGCTTTAAAAATACGCAACACTCATGGACTCAGAAGAAATAATATAAAATTCTTTACACAGCAATAAAAAAAAAAAAATGGGCGGCATGTGATGATGTGAACACACACATGAGAGAATAACAGTGCAGAAAGCGTCCCTGCCCTTTTTCTTCTTTTGTTATGCTCCCTGCTTCCTCACCCCGAAAGCTCCTCCAACGTGGACTCAAAAGGAACCAGAAAGCACCGCTCGAAAACAATGGTCAGGCCACACGCGAAAACAAAGACGGCATCATTAAGTTGCCGGTACGAATCACCGCGCGGCAGATGTTCTTGGAGCACGGCGGAAAGAACACTTTGTTGCTCCAAAGTTGGGGAAAGCCGCAAAAGTAGCAATTGACCAAGAAAATACGCCCCCATACCCGTTGTCAGGACCAGCACAGTAGAATCGACACTAACAAACCCAGTGTATGTCATCAGGAGCCGAAAAAGGGTGAGAAGAAACCCTCGAATAGAGCTGATAATCATCCACGCATTGAGTATGAGTGAAACCCACACAACGCGGTCCTCCGTCCCATCCGCCCCACGGTGGGGCGTAGCAAGACCGTATGATTCTAAAAACATTACCAATCGTGTGGCGGTGTCGACAGATGGGGTTGTGTCTGCGGCAAACCATGTTGATGCACCCCACCGCACCAGACTAATAACCGTAAAGCTCACTTTCAGCAGTGTGTGAATGAGTAAAATGACTCCCAACAAGAAGTCGACTCGACCACGCCACGTGGAGGCGCTCTCGGCGGATCGCACAAGGGATCCCATTTCGCTCATTTGCAGAAAAACGGCTCGACTAACGGCATGAATGCCATCACTCTCTGCTTGTAGACGAGCCGTGTTGGCGGACCCACCGCCCATCGTGGAGCGCAACGATTTGGCCACCCATCCCCACACTCGTGGCGCACTGGATGCCCCATTAGAGCTCAATCCTCGCTGGGACGAAAGGGCCGTTATGGGAACAGTCGTCGTCGTCGTCGTCGTCGTATGCGTTGGAGTAGAGGTAGTAGCAGCAGCAGTGGTAGTAGCTGTAGAAGGGGGAAATGAATAGAAAGGAATGGAAGAAGAGGACAAAGTGGATTCCGCTATTTGCCGCTGTTTTGCTTCCCAAAGAGAAAGCAAGTGACGTTGGCGCTTTGCCAAAATTCGCAACATGGATCGTGCGTCATCTAAACTTTTCTTTCGAACAAATGGTAAAATAAACGCAACAGGGGTAGTGATTGCCGCAAAACCAGAGAGTAACCCAACCACCACGACCCCCACACATGCAACGGCGGCAATGGCGGCTTCCCATAAAGCCCCGAGCGGCCCAACACCAACACCCCAAAGTTGCCTCACAGCCTCCAGCACTTGTCTCCACACCCCTGTGAGACAAACGAGACACACCAATCCAACAAAAAGCAATGCGAGATAGGCGGGTGTGGCCCGACGGCGGAGACGCAAGTCCTGCAAAAGGGACCACACAAGACAAGCGGGGCAAAGCAGAAGGAGGGCAAGAAGGTGTGCGATGAGGGCGAGGCGCAGCGCGGAGGTACTGAATCCAACGCTGAACATAAGCCCCCTCACCCGCGAGGCGTCGAGGAGCGTGAGGGCGAAGATGAAAGTGGAGAGGGCAAAGACAATGGAGAAGCAAAGGCGTGTGGTGGTCCGCTCAATCGCGTACACGAACACGAGGCGTGCAAAGAGACGGCCCAGGTGACAGAGAAGCAGAAAGAGGGCCACACCAACAAACAACTCAACAGAAATCATTTTTTTTTGTTTTTTGCTAAGCGTCCCTCCTGAACCAAACTTCACCTTTCAAACTAAAAAAAAAGCAAAAACGAATAGAACCAATGATCGTAAAAAAAAAAAAAAACTTTTTTTTTTTGAAATCAATGTATTTTTTGTTCTCCGTTTCTTAAGTATATATATGTATATGTATATGTATGAATATACCTTTCGCTTTTTCTAAAAAAAGATGAACAAAGGTTCAAAAAGAAAGCAATGGAATGCATTCTTTTTTTTTTTCTTTTGCTTGCATTGGGTGTCATTTGACTCTTCACGTGGCATTATTACTAGTATTATGTACTTATACAAAGGAGAATGTAGCAGCACAAATATATATATATATATATATATATATATATATATATATATATATATATATATATATGTATAGAGAGAGAGGGAGAGAGAGAGAGAGGTTTTCTCCACACAACAATAACATCTCGTTAATACCTTCGCTCATCGGCGGGTGATACTCTCACACATTCTATTCATTCATTGTGTTCTCCATCACTCGGTGTAGTCACGCCACCGTCAGCTGTGTGTACTTGATTCACCTTCCCCGTTGCCGAAAGCGTTTGGGACATTTCTTCACATTCCTCACTCTCCTCAACCTCCACCTTGTGCGTTGCTGTCATGTGCGTTGATGCATCCTCTGTGTTGTGCTGTCCAGCCCATTCCCGCACTTGGCGCCGAAACGCATCCCAGTCGTTTACATCTGGCAAAATTCCATCCTTCTCCTTCCCAATGGCGGTCTCTTTGAAATGTGTAGGTGTGGATGCTGTGGTCGTTTCAGCGCCTTGATTGTCGTTTGACTCCATTGGCACAGTGTAATATGGGACAACACGGATGGAATCATCCAGCCTCGCACCATTCTCTTCCCCTTTGTAGTTCTCACTTGACTCTGTTCCCTTTCTTTTCTCCCCGCCCTCCCTTGTACTACTCCGATGTGAGGATATTGCATCTGTGTTTGCTGTGTTGGGTTGCTCTTGCCTGGGTTGGGAGCAGCGTTCCGCACCAGGGGTTGGGTTCGCTGTGTAATAGGCACGAATGCGCGTTCGCGTCTCCACCGCGTCATTCCCAGCGAGTGCGGATTGTAAGAGTGCGCAGACAACGGAAATGATGCTCGCCACGCCATACATCATCCCCAGCAAAAGCACCAAGTCGAGAGCAAAGAAAAAGACGTGGGTTGGGTTCATGTGTTCCGGCACAGCCCAAAGCATGGCACTCGCCGAATGCGGAAGTATCTCATGCCGCGTCGGCTCCTCCACCACCACCCCAGATGAAGAAGAACACGTGGAAGTGAAGAAAGCCTTACAAGCGGTTTTGGGGTGCGTTTTCCGCCACCTATACAGTGTGCGCCAGTAGGCGTAGCACACCTCGTAGTACCCGTGCCACGCATCAATAAAGAAGTGCTGCACGAGGGGATTGTCCGCCTCCATGAGGGGCCAATCCATTGGCGCCTTTCCATGCATAGCGAGGAGTTCCTCAATGGTGCGCAGCGTGGCGCCCCAAACCGCCCACTGCCCCTCCGCCATTACGGCGGGAAAGCGCAGCACCCCGCGCGGAAAGAGCGCCGCCAATGGGGTGGGAAGAAAGGCACACAGCGGGCGGCGCACCGAATCGTTGCGTTTCGTAAACGCCCGAAGCGGCACCCACTGCGCGGCCCCAACCGCATCCCGAGCGAGGCGCACCGACGGGGAGAGATCGCCCGTGTGCAGAAACACAAACCGCGCCTGTCGCACAAACCCCACCCGCCAAGACATGGGCTTCGTGGGAAGGGAGACGTCACGGAGGCGGCCGAGGGACATCATCTCCGGACTCTGAAGGGGTAACCCAATCATCGCATAAACCGTGCGGCAAACCGTGGCGAAGTCGTCCGCATCCTCCTCCTCCCGCGCGCCGCCGGGAAAGACAACGGCGGACCCCCAACGCCCCGCTCCGCGTGCGTGGGATGTGCTCGGGTGTAGGCAGAGGACGCGGAGGGAGGAGGGGATATCCACACACGCGAGGGAAGCGAGGGATTGGGGGTTTTGCCGCACCGCGTGTTGGTGGGAGGGATTGTCAAAGCGAAGGACAATCGCCACCGCCGTGCGTGGGGCGCCGGGGGTGTACGCAGACAGACGCCGCGCACACATCACACGCATGACGCGAAGGAGAAATGACACATCCGAGGCGGGAAGGGACATGGAAGGGGAAAAAAAAAGAAAAAAAAGCAATGGAGTCAGTCACACAGGGAGGTGTGGGGTGCGTTCGCTAATGGGTATCCGAAAGAAAATGTATGTACCACGTCTATGTATGGGTATGCAAAGCGGAGCATAAATATGTAAATAAATAAATAAAATTTAATGTGAACAAAGTGCATACAAACACGCGTATGTTTTGGTGTGTATGCCTGTGTCAATGCAAGGTAGAAATCAAAGAAGAGAAAAAAAGAGAAATAAGAATGTATTTTGGTATTATGATTCATTCCTGAGACATTCATTTTTGTTATCTTCTTTCTTGAAGCTACAACAATAGTGGGAGCAAACGAACAATGGAAGGCAGAAAGAAAACTTCCTTGTGTACTTCCCAAATACTAACGCACACGTAAAATATATATATATATATAATAAATTATTCTGTACTTGAATCATGGAGTAATCGTTCGTTGAATTATCATTCGAAAATATTCATTTATTTTCTAAAAACAATCGAATAGTAAAAATTCTTTCTTTGCAACTCGAGTTGTGACCATGGCCCTTAAAAAAAGGGCAAAGACCAAACAAAACGAGTAGTCTTCTGGGGTGGTATTGTTTTCGTGCAAGCAAAGAAACAAAGAAGCAAAAAAAAAAAGACTCTAAATAAAGTCTCATGTTTCCCTTTGCTGCTCTAATCTCATACAATAAATTTACTTCTTCCTTTTCGTATATCTTCTTTTTTCTCTCTTATTTCAACAAGAAATTCAAATGATTTCGTTTCCTTGTGTGTGTCTGTGTGTTGGTCACATTCGAACAGTTAATCCAGTCTTCTTAAGTGCCGTTCAATTACTGCTCATCGTTATCAACTTTTTCGTTTCGCCTTTAGTGTAATTTAACATTATGGCAAAATATTTGTTTATTCAATTTATAGATTTTTTTTCATTTTTTTATTACTATTTTTTCTTCATTGTAACCAACATTCACACGTAGACATACACCTTAACGTCAAAATCATTTTCATTATCCGCATTTTGAATTGTACCCATTTCCTTTTCCTTTTCCTTTCTTTCTTCAATCTTTTTCGTTTTCCTTTTTTTTTTTTTTACTTTCAGATCAGTTAAAAACAAAAATAATCGCGTATATTCTCAGCGCATCTCAAGTGATTCAACAACAAAAGTCATCCACAGGGATTTCATCCTTTTTCTGTTGGGACATTTCTCCTCACACTCCAAAGAACTCGAAATAATGCGAAGCAAACAAAACACAAATGGAAAAGAGTTGCATTGACACATTTGCAGAGAAACACTTCAAAAAGATTTGTTTCACAATACAATTAAGAGAAGGAGAAACGCGACAAAACGCATACACACAAAGAAAAAAGGAAAAAAAAAAGGAAACACAAAAAACAAAAGAAAACGAGTAACAACAAGTGCAAGTTAAAAAAAAAAAGCAAAGAAAGAAACAAAAAGAGCGCCACTCCCTCTCCTGTCGTGAAAACGGTAAGAGCAAAAACCACAACATGGAAACTGTCTTCAAAAGACGCCATTCATTTTTCCATTTAAAAGGAAAAAAAAAAATAGTATTTGTCATCACCCTTCTCGTTTTCCTTCTTTTGGAGAGACTTCTCTTTCATCCTTTCGTTTCTTCCCTGTCTGCTTTGATTAGTTGCTGTTTCTTAGATCTATTTGTTGTATAAGTATGAACCAAAAAAAAAACAGAAGAAAAACAATTTCTTGTTCTTTGTATATAAATATATTTCTTCTTCCCTTTCATTGAAAAAGCCTAATTTCAAAGCAAGAGATCCTCACGTATTCTCCGCATCATATTTGCCGGCACGCCGCTGTGTACAGTTTTGTGACTCACACCCCCACCGTTCCTTTTTATCGTCGTTCCTTACTCTCGTGGCGCCGTCGTTGTCTGTCGTTGCTGCTGGAGCGTCGTCGTCGGTGGCGGCTGTCCGATCGACTTCGACTGTTTCGATGATTTCGGTGTCTGTCGGGGGAATCCCGCGTGCGTTTCGCGCCGTACGGGGGAATCGACTGCAGCGCCATCATCGACGGCGGCGGCGGCGCGGCGGGCCACGCCCCAACCGGATACGCCATCATTCCCAACGGTTGATGCGGCTGATGCTGATGCTGATGCTGATGCTGCTGATAATGTTGGTGTTGTTGTTGTTGTTGTTGTTGTTGGTAGGGTTGGTATGTTTGGTATGTTTGGTGTTGGGGCGCCATCATTCCGGGCGAGGGCGGCATTCGTCCCGCCCCGACGGGGTGAAACGCGCGGGGAGAGTGAAAGGAACGCGCAAATGAGGCGCCGCCACCGTATCGGGGGGCGCCACGCCCGCCACGTGCGCAGAGATCCAACAACTCGGGCGGAACGCTTTGGTTGGCGCGACGGAGAATGTCGGAGAGATCACGTAACGTCTTGGAGGGGTCCGCCCCGCTCACAAAGGAGTAGGCATCGCCCGTCTGCCCGGCACGTCCCGTGCGTCCTGTGGGGGAGTGTAACGATCATTATCAAATATCCATTACACATATACATATACATATATATATACATATATATATATACATATATAAACAAAAATAGATATATATATATATATATATACATATATAAAAGTATATGTAAAGGGGGGAAAATAATACAGAAAGAGGTGAAAGGGAGGGGAAACGCAAACGGAAAGCGAGAGAGAGAAAAAAAGCCAAAAAGGCACACGGGGCACACACAACACGAAAAAAAAAGGAAAGGAGGAAAGAAGAGAAAGGGACGTTTTTGGTGAGATCAGCAGTAGACAAGAGAGGGGGTTTATGTTTGTATGTTTTTTTTTTTTTGTTGTTGTTGTTGTTGTTGTTTACTTTTTTCTTCCTTTCGCTCGGATTTAGCATTGGCCGGTCGATGCTGGCGGCGGCGGGGGCGCTCTCTTGTGTTTGCATATATGTTTGTTTCATTTTGTTTGTTTGTTTGTTTGTTGCAAAGAAGGGGCGGGATAAAGGAAATGGGCAATACGAATGGAAAAGGGGGGGGGAATAGGCGAGGAAACTGTTCATAAGGCCTCAATGGGAATACACACGTACGTTGTATGCTTATATATATATATGTATAAGTGTAAAAATGTATATATATATATATATATATATATATATATATGTTGTACATGTAAAGTGTATACATATAACGATAAAGGAGAGGCCATTACAAACCGTAAACCTAATAGAAAAGACACACCAATAAAATAAAAGTAATAATTCCAACTGCAACGCAAGCAAAGCGAATTCAAAGAAAATAGAACTGAGAGATGTGTAAAAAGAAAACGAGAAACAAACAAAAGAAAAAAAGCAAAGGCGGTCCACGCCCAAAATGTTTCTCAACAGAAATCATATTGCCTCATGAAGTAAATAGTAATAAAAACAACAAACAAACAAACAAACAAACAAACAAACAAAGCAAGTGTGGAAATTTCACACTTACCCAGAAACAAATATGCAGTACTTTATATATATATATATATATATATATTTTGTGCATATAGAGAGAGCGCTGTATGGCGTGTTTGGTATTTGAGTATTTTTGTCACGTGTTTGTACGTATATGAGTGTGCATTTACCGATGCATATGTTTATACTTTCATCTTTCATTCATGTATTCATTGGATTCGGATTCCTCTCGCTGCACGACGTCAATGAGGAAAAAAAAAAAGAAGTCCAAAATGGGTTTGACGTTTGTTGATACCACTCCCGCAAGGAAAGACAAAGAAAGGAAATGAAAGCAAAAAAGGTGGGACCCTACAAAGCAAAAATATATCAATTTAGGTTTATATATATATATATATATAAAGAGGAAATAAAGAATCAAAGAGTTGTAAACAAAAGAAGCAGTAAAACAAAATAAAAAATACACAGATGAAGGGGGTCCCATTACCTTTTTATGTTTCCTATTTCTTTGTTTGAACTTTGACATCCTCGTGTTCCGCACGTTATTTCATCCAAATTTAATTTTGTTGGAATGCGAGTAAAAATGGAATGAATTGGTGCAGAATGTGTCAACAAGACATAAATCGTAGGAGCGGTAAAGTGCCAAAAAAAAAAAAAATCCAAATGAAACCAAAGAAAAAAAAAGGAGACAATTTAGTTCCTATTTCAGTTTGTTTGTTTCTTTTTTTGATCAGAGCATGAAATAACGCTACGCAAAGACATTTATTTTCCATTCTGTGTTCTCTCTTTCGTGCACAAAAGAAAACAAGAAAAAATGAAATACACAAACATATACATAACATTGCATGCACCAGCGAATAAGCAATGAAACACGTCATTAGACAACAACTACAGCCGTAGATGTGTCTCACAAATAAACAAAAACGAAAAGGAATTTTCTTCGAAAAGAATAAAACAAATACCGTCGCCATCACACACACACACACACACTCAGACAAAGAATCCAGCACAATAAAAATACACACACACATTTACAAAAAAAAAAACATAGAAACACACATAATTAATGGAGAGAGGGAGATGATAACATGATGATCATGAAGGGGGGAGATACCATTACAAAGAGGGGTGTAACAAGAATCTTTTTCTTTTTCTATTTATTCATGTATACACTCAACAACAAAAAAAAAAAGACAGAAGTTAGATTTAAAATTATTCAACGCATCATACACACACACACACACACACACATCGTGACAGATACACATACAGATACGTTTGAAAGGGGGAGAAAGGGAATAGAGAGAGGAAGTTATATAGGAATATTAAATTGGGAGACTCAACCCGGAATGTCATTCACATACCAATACGATGCACATAATCTTCAATATTTGTCGGCATATCAAAATTAATGACCACGTCCAAATTCTTAATATCCAACCCGCGCGCCGCGACGTCTGTGGCGACGAGCACCGATCGATCATCTCTTCGAAAGCGATCGATCACAAAGTCCCGCTGCGTCTGTTCCTTATCCCCGTGAATCACCATCACCGCGCTCCCCAGCATCCGCCGCAGGGTGTGGTGCAGCGCGTCGGCGGTCCGTTTCGTCTTCACAAAGATAAGCACCCGTTGCTGTCCAAGTCGCTGCAGAATCTCCTCCAGCCGCCGCTGCTTGTCGTACTCCTCGACGACGAGGACGTGTTGCCGCACATCGCGATTGGCGACGAGCTCCTCCGAGCCGACGTGGACGCGAATGAAGTCCCGTTGAAAGGAGGCGGCGAGGTTTCGTATCTCCTGCGGCCACGTGGCGGAGAACATGAGGGTTTGTCGATCCGGCCGCACCTGCGCACATATCTTTCGGATCTGCTCCTCGAACCCCATGTCGAGCATGCGGTCCGCCTCATCGAGGACGAGGTACGTCACGCGCATCAAACTCGTCGCGCGCATCTCGAGCAGGTCGATGAGTCTTCCCGGGGTGGCGATGCAGACGTGGGCGCCGGCGCGCAGCGCACGCACCTGTCCGCCCTTCGGCGCCCCCCCGTAGACGCAGACGGTGGCGATGCCCGGCAGCCGCCGCAGCAGTCCGCGCGCCTCCGCCTCCATCTGCGCGGCGAGCTCCCGCGTCGGGGCGAGGACGAGGACGACCGGCCCGTCCCCCGGGCGGAGGGGGGGCTGCGCCAAGACGTGCAGCGCGGCGGGGACCATGAAGGCCATCGTCTTCCCCGACCCCGTCCGGGCGACGCCGACGAGGTCGCGCGAGTGCAGCAGAATCGGCCACGCCATGGACTGAATCGCCGTCGGGGCGGTGAAGCCGAGGTCGAGGAAGGACTGGTGCACCGCGTCGGGGGCGGCGAGGTCGGGGAAGGCGAGCATCGGCTGCGGCACGCGCTCCCCGTAGAGGGTGATGTGGTGGGCGCGAAGCCACTCCGCAATCTCCGCATCGCTGCGGTCGGGTTGGGGTTTGTAGTAGTTCCACTGCGAGGCGACAACGGAGGCCGTACGCCAATTCACGTCGGGGAGATTGGAGCCGAGGGAGTGCATGCGGTCGCCAGAGTAGGAGCCACCGGTACGCAGGTACGACATCACAAAAAGATGGAGACAAACAAAAGAGAAAACTTCTCAAAGAATATATTCGTAATATAAAAGTATATATATATAAATGTCAACCATTGTGGGTAAAGGGGTAAGGGGATAAATAAGTAATAAAGAACAAAAATGGAAACAACAACAACAAAAAAAAAAAAACAGAGAAGAAAAGAAAAGAAAAGAGTGGAATGAATTTAAGAAAAAGAAAGCATTTTCGTTGGAAATGTGTAAAACAAAAAGGAGAGCAGATTATCTTCACTTTTGTCACAAAGAAGTACCTCTTTGGATTCAATCAACTCTATTTTGTTTGTGTAATAGAAGGAAAGGAGATATATATATATATATATATATATATTTGTGTGTGTGTTTTGCTTTTTTTTTCTGTGGATGGTGTGTCTTATGCAGAGCAGCATATGAAAGTCACAATCAATTCTCTTTTCTTGTCGATGTTGCTTCAATTTGTTTGTTTTATTTTCTTTATTTTTTTTTTTCTTTTTAAGAGTGCGAAATAATAACAATAGTAATAAATGGCAAAAAAAAAAGTCATGATACAACAGCACTACATAATCGTATCAGATAAACAAAGATGAGAGAAATAGTAATGAAATCGGAGAAGAGGGGGGAAAAAAAAAAAAAAAGAAGAAAGAAAATGGGGGGAAACAAACAAAAGAAAAGAAATAATTGCCGTATTTCCTCTTTTTATTTTTATTTTTGATTCTCCAACGATATCGTTTTATTCATTCTCTACACATTTTGTATGCCATTCAAAAGACGCAAAAAGCAGAAGAAAAAAAATACAAAGACATGTACGTCTGACTTTTTATATTTTTTTTTTATATTTCCTTTTGTTGCTGTCCTCAAAAAACATATTTGTATTATTTTCACTTTCTTTGTGTCTGTTCGTATTTCTCTTTTTTTGGGGGGTTTTGTGCGAATTCGTTCGCCTCGTTTATTCTTTTCTTTTCTTTTTTTTCTAATTTCAAATTTTCATTTTGCATTCGCATAGAAAGCTGATTTTCTTGTTTGTTTATTTGCCTTTCATTCATTCTTTTTTTGTTGTTGTTGTTTTTTTTTGTATTTTTTTTTTTGTTATTTCATTGTATTTGTTGTGTGTCTCGACGAGAGAGCGAAAAGGAAAGCGTAATAAATAAGGAAAGGAGGAAGATGATATCCGTGTCGTGAGAGTAAAAAGAGTACAATAAATGCCGAAAAGAGAAAAAAAAAAAAAAGAATGACATTAAAGAATATATATATATATATATATATATATATACTTATATTTATATATTTATAATAAAGAGTTAGACGAAAATGTCAATGTAGAAAATATGAAAAGAGAATGAATGCGATGGACGAAGTTGGGTTGGGGAATAGAAAAATAGATGTGTGAGAAAAAAAGAGAAGAAAAGTGAACTTTTCATGAAAAAGACAATAAAAAAAAAAGAATTACATCACATAAGGTCATTGAAGTCTATTCAAAATATTAAGACAGTCACAACAACACAAAACTATCTTTTCGCTTCACTAATTTCTTCGTTTTTTTGTTGCTGTTGTTTTTCGCTCTCACTGTCTCTTCTTCTCTCGTCCTTCTTTGTGTCATCGTTCTCATAATCCTCTTTCTTTTTCTCTCTTTTATTTTATTTTTTGCTAACTTTTGCTTCTGTCCTTTTCATCCAACCGTTTTAAAAGGAATTATTTCTTTTTTTTTTCTGTCCGAACGCCAAAGTACTATTTCCATTTCATTGCCTCTCCCTTCATTCTCATAGTTTTCATTACTTCTACTGCTTTTGTCTGTTGGCTATTTTTTTTTTTTTTTTCGTTCTCTCTTTGTGTTTTTCTCTTTTTTTTTCTTCTTTGCCTCCATATGTTCTCCTTCACATTCCAAACTCCTCTTCCTCCTCCTCCAATGTTTTCTTTTTCACACGTTTGCCTTTCTTTTCGTCGCCAACCCCCCCACACACACACACACCGCATTAGTCATCATATATCCCCCTCAACAATTGGTGCGGTTCCGTTGTTGGTATGGGGTCCATTCGCCCAAACAGACTAAACCCCGATCCCGGGGATCCCAAAAAGCGGAGGAACTTATCATCCATGACGTCTCCTAACGTGTCCGTCGCTCCCTGTGCGTGTGGGGGACTACTCGATGCGCTGCTGAGGGACGGGGCGGCGCTGGCGGTGGCGGGGCCGAGGAGCGCCCAGGCGGCGCCGCGGTGCGTTAAGGCGAAGAGTCCCCCAAAGAGGGGAATGTTTGGTAACGGTTGATCCGTCCGCACCGGGTCGTAGCGGCGGGAGGGCGGCGGCTGCTGACGCGCAAGTTGTGCCAAACGGCTCACCCCAACCAGAGGCTGCTGCAGGGGGGGCGGCTGCTGGGGGGAAGGCTGCTTGGCGGCAGGGGATGGCTGCTGCTGTTGCTGCTGTTGTTGCTGTTGCTGTTGTTGTTGTGGCTGTGTTGTTGCCGCGGGAGTGAGAGGAACAGTGTTTGCGGTGGCGTTCCTCGTGGCCGCCACAGTGACGCCTCCGCTAGTTGCCGCATTGGTCATTGCATGATTATAACTGTTGTTTGGGTTACCCAAATTGGTGCTGTTGCCCAATGAGGATGCGGTCTCCTTCGCCGTGTGTCGAGTATTCCCAGGAGTAGGAGGCGGAGCTCGACGTGTACCGCTAACATTGTGTGCTGCGCCGTCTTCCTCCTCCACGGCCGCCGCACCTTTTCCAACAGCGGAACCATTTCCACCGTGGTTGGCATTCATATTATTTGTATTCGTGTTGGTACCGAGGCTGTTGCCGTTTCCGCCGCCATTGCTGTTGGCATTCGTGTTGTGCGTGCCGATGCCGTTGCTACTCGGGTGTGTGGCGGGGCCGCTGTTGTTGTTGTTGCCGCCGCCCCCACTAACGGTTGCGGATCGCGGCGTTGTACTATTGGCATTGACCGCCGCCGCCACCGCAGCGGCCGTCGCCGTCGTCGCACTAGCTGAGGTGGCCGTAGCGGAAGTGGCATTCGCCGCAACTAACACCGCCGTCGTTGTGTTGGTGGCGCTGGCATTTGGGTTGGCAGCCGCGGCGGCGGCCGTGCTCGCGGCGTGCGCAGCGGAGGCGATCGCAATCCCCGGCGCCGTTCCCGCCGCCGTTTTGGCTATCGGGCGGTTGCCAAACTTGCCGACCGCGAGCTCCAGCATCTCCTGTCGCCGCTTGTTACTCTTCGGGTAGCCGCGAAGGGCCTGCATGAAGACCGCCTGCAGCGTGTGTTGGTCCTCCCGACTCACTAACTGCCCGCCAGAGCTGAGCGCGGCGTTCATGAGGTCGACCATATCGTTCTTCAACTCATCCGTGACGCTTTCCTTCTTCTCCGCCCCCCCGCTGCCGCGTTTGTTGGCGGACTTTCCGCCCTTCTCCGCCGTCCCCGAGGCGGCGGGCGGGGCAACGGCGGTGGTCGTCGTGGGCGGACTCCCATTTGTGAGGTAATCATACGCACCGAGGAGGTACCCATCCACCGGTTTCTTCATTGTCTTTAGGAGTTGAATGAACACCTTTGGGTCTCCGGTCCGGACCGCGGCGTAGGCGAGGAGTTGGCCCACGCGTGTGGTGCAGCTACTGGGGGGACGTCGCATCATGTGCAGCGCGCACTGCACCGTGTCTACAATGTGGGAGTTGTCTATATTGAAGGAGAGAAGGTCCTTGTCCTCCGCGTCGTCGATCTTGACGGCGATGGGTCGGCTCTCATTCAGCACCTGCGTGACGGCATCAAACTGAGACTGCGATGGGTGCATGAAACCCCATCGGCAGCGAGGACCTTCACATGGCTTGTCGCGCTTAAAGTTTATCTTTCCCTTAATGAAACTGCAGCACCAGTTGTCGGGGTAGCCGTTCAGCGGACAGCTTGTGCCGCCAATGCACGTACGGCGGAGTTGGTGCTCGCAAGGGTGACCAAAACTAAATAATTGCATCGCCATTGTTTGGGTGGATGACTGTCGCTTTTCCTTCGGGTTGATTTTCTTCTCCTTGTTGTTGTTGTTGCTGTTTTCGTTGTTTAACCTACAGAAGACAAAAAAAAAAGGGGGGGAGGGGGTCTTTTCTTTCCTTTTCCTTTCCTTTCCTTTCTTTTTTTCTTTCTTATGGTGCTGTTGCTGTTGTTGTACCGCTCCTATAACTACTTTATGATTTCACCGAATACAATGGCAACCTTACACACGACAAACAAACAAATCAAAAAAAAAAACCTTCAATACAGCTTTAAATTTCGTAAATAACTATATCTATAAAGTTATATAGATGTATATAGATATAAAGAGAGATTTTTAAAATAAAAATTCAACCAAATATTTTTTTTTTTAAAGAGGAGAGTGCGCTCTCTAGAGCAACGGTGAAGTAGTAAACTCCTTTTTACCGTTCTACTAACCTATTGAACAGTTAATGTAGAAGATATGTATAGGCATGAATGTATACGTAAACACGAATATGCGCGTATGCACAACGCACATATAAACAAATGTAAAACAGGAAAACAACAAAGAGAGAGAGAGAAAGAAAAAAAGAAAAAAAAAGGTACGATCAAGAAAAAAAAAAAAAAACGAGCAAATAAAACATTGTACAATGATTCTCCTTACATCTGTTTATAATGATATACTTACAGTTGACTTTAAAGTGTATTCCATTCCCTCTTTTTCATTACTTTCTTTTCAAATTGTTCGCCTTCGAATTCCGTAAATACAACAAATCAACTCAATTAAATAGCATTAACTACGATCTTGCTTTTGGAAAAGGAAATAAAATAAACATCGTCCTTTCCGGGTATACTCTTTTTCGTTTGTTTGCTCCTATCTTGATGGTTCCGTTATTCATAATCTCCTCACTCATTCTTCTTCATTTTTTTTTATTTTTTCTTTTGTCTGTTGTCCCCTTCACCTTCTCCTTCTTGGTGCACTCATGGTACGATTTGATGTCCATGCACGTTGCCTCAGAAATCGTGGCAGCGTCCATTGCTCTCCCAGTCACCATATCGTGTTGGGTCGAGTTGCGTGCTACCGATGGGCAGGCCCGATGTCTCATCCACGATGTTTGAAGGTTGCGTCCCGGCACGCTTATTGAAAAGCGCCTCCGCACTCCCTACGGATGTTGTGAAGCGTTGAATCTCCTCCTCAGTGAGGGGTCGCGGCGTAAAGGTGGGGTCCTCCTTCCCGAGGAGAGTGAGGCGATGCTCCAGGTACCTCTTGTCCTTTACGGCGGACATGAAGATACCACCCTCCGCCCCAATCAAGCGAAGCGAGGCGCGACGAAACATGGGTGCAATCCGTTTATGTAATGTATCAATTTACTACAAGGAATTTGAAGAGTGGGAATTGAGATGTGTGAGAGAGTGCTATGAACATACAAGAACGACACTCCGTACGTATCAATGGAAAACAAACGTTTTTTTTTCTTTTTTTCAAAGATAAAAGAAAAAAAAAAAAATTACAAAAAAAAAAAAAAAGAGGAAAGAAAAATAATGATAAAAAAAAAGAAAATGGTATGCACAAATAAAAATTTAAAAAATTAAACATACAAATAAAATATTCTAACAACAAAACACACAACAAGAACAAAAAAAAAAAAAATGTTGTTTTGATAGCAATAATAATAATAATAATAATAATATGAAACAATCACATGAACATGCACACACTGTGTGACTTGGAGTTCGTTGTACTTCAAGCACAGATCTGTATTTGTTTCCTGTTGTGTTTCTTCATGTTGTTGTTGTTGTTGTTGTTGTTTTCGTTTATCTTTCATCGTCCTCCCTCCCTTCCTCCCTCTCTTGCTTGTCCTAGATTGTACATGTTTGTCGGAGTGCGTTTGGAATCAGCGCCGCGGCCACCGTCTTCCCATCGACAAGCCCAGCCAGCAGCACGGATGGTGTGAAGGAGAGACACCGAACCCCTGCGCTACTCGTCAGCGTTGGCGTCAACTGCAGTCTCGTTGCCCTACCCAACACACTCCGCGCATCCACCGCACCCACTCCCCCCCCATTCTCCTCATAACACGTTCCCCCATTTCCGCCCTCCCACTCCGTCTCGGCGGCCGCGTCGATGGTTTGGCAGCGCAGCAAAAGCGCGTGTCCATCGCCTGTGCCGAGGGCGAGGAGCTCATCGTATGGACTTGCAGCCACACACGTGAGGCGCAGCA
Source organism: Trypanosoma mega (assembly GCA_030849715.1). Taxonomy (NCBI): domain Eukaryota; phylum Euglenozoa; class Kinetoplastea; order Trypanosomatida; family Trypanosomatidae; genus Trypanosoma; species Trypanosoma mega. The sequence goes on along the minus strand of JASANV010001408.1, from coordinate 27,522 downwards.
ATGGCGCGGCTCTGGGCGGGGCGGCGGCGACCACACAAAGTCGACCTGTGCGCACCGCATACAGCGCCGCCCGCCCGTCCACGGTGACGCACAGGACCGCATGTAAGCTCGCCAGGTAGACGGCGAAGTGCGGGGTAAACGGCAACGCACAGCGGTCCAGCGTCGTCCCCGGTCGCATTACGAGGTCGACAAGCAACAGCACACCCACGCGCCCCTGCCCCGCCGCGTCCTCGGTGCCGACAGCCACAAGAAGCGAACTGTGGTCACCGCAGAAAAACACAGTCGTCAGCCCCCCGGGAGGGAAGAGTTTGTGCACAAAGAGCGGCTCACTGGGGCCGTTCTGCGGGTAAAGGGTGAAGCGCCACCCCGCCACGCTCCCATTCGCAAGGCCCACAGCAAAGATGTAACCGCTCGGGGAGTACGCCACATCCGTCACAGCGCAGCTATCACCACAGCGGAACACAGCCACACAGTGAGCAGAATTTGTGGAAGCACTAGTTGTTGCCGCCGTCCTAGTCGTAGTCGTAGCCGTCGCAATGGCAAAGGAAGAAGAGAGAGGAGCATCACCGGAAGCTGGGAATGACGAGGAGGTGACAGCAAAAGGGTGCAGCTCCACCTCATCCCCACCACGGTGCATAAGAAAGAAGGGAAGGTGTGGATGCGATGCCACTCGCGCTGGTGCAGTGTTTGCTTGACGAAACCGACTCAGAGACTCTTTTCCAAGTGCATAGAATTGGGGATGGGGACGTGATGGGGAGTGAAGTGGAGAATAGGACGGAGAATGGACGGGGCTGCTCGTGTGTGCATGCGTTTGGTGTCGCTCCGGGAGGGTGGCGAGGGCGGCGGTGGCGATGTTGCGCTCCGCCTGCTCGAGCACAAGAGCCGCCTCGTTATCACCGGCGAGAATTTCGCGGTAGCCGTGCGCCACCGCCACACCAGCGGCTGTGCCCCAGACAAGACCATCACACGTCGCACGATCATAATCCACCGAACTCACAGGCTGCGATCCTTGCTTCAACACTAGTCGATCGGTGGTCGTGGCAGGGGAATCGAGACCGCCGCAAAGGGCCTGCGTAAGTAATAACTCGCGTTGGTTCCAATGGGTGTGGTGTCTACGCAACCACGCCGACTCCGCGCGTCGAAGCGCCTCCACAGCCCCATCACGCAGTTGGCCGCATAATAGTCCAGCCGCGTTGTGCAACTGTGCTGCGGAACGAACAGCAATGTCGACTACTTCACTCATGGCGGTTGAAAGAGGTGTGCAAGTGGGTGGAAGCTGCCAGAAGAGCTCCGCCCGCGCGACGCAGAGGTCCAGCGTAATTGTACCACTATGAGCATTATGATGGGGGGCATCGCCTCTGTGGATACTGTCCGCATCCATCATGTGGCTCTTATCATCGTTGTGGTTGGTGTTATTATTATTATTTTCGCTATCACTACACTTCAATGTGTGCTTGGACACACTACACTCGTCGAGCTCTGCATAACGGAGATTCTCCTCCAGTAACCACAGCACAAAACGCAGTTCATACTCCTCTTCTAGAAAAAGGTCATTAGGATTGGTCAAAAGCGAGGCATCAAGGTGACGTAAATCCACCACACAGGACACGACAGACGCTGATGCACTACTAAAATCCAATGTAGCACGACAGAGGAGGGAGCAAAAGAGATGCATTGCGGACATAGCCCAAGGCGGTCGGGCAGTGGCGTTAGAGTTGCTGAAAATTGCCTGAACACAGCTGATATCCTCACGCAGCGCAGAAAGCACCTGCCAGCGCATGTACGAAGCAAACCACGAAAAGAGAAAGGTTCCAAGGTTTCCTGCAGTGGTCTTGTCGAGTAGGTAAATTTCATCGTCTGTCGGCCCAAACTCTATACTGTTCGTCGGATCTTCGTGAGGCGACGCCGCGAATGTCATTCTGCGCACATGCTGCGAGGCGTCTCGTATGCCATGTAGAAAAGAAATAATTGCCGTGGCATCCGTAGTGGTGGAAGTATGATCTCCTGTAAAAGTCGCATACATTGAGAGGAGGGCATTGGCCAACGCATAGTCTTCATGGGCTACAGCTACCGACACAAGGGCAAGGCGCACGGCCGCGAGAATAAGACGTATTGCCAGTGCCTCCACTTTATCCGCTTCGACCACATTTTTTTCATTCTGTTGGTTTGGCACTTGCTCTAATTTTAGCACAGCGAGGAGGCGTGCGAGGTGATGCTCCACCTTATGGAGTGGTAATAGACGACCCGCGCTGCATGTAAGGTGCGAGGCAAAAACGATAGCGGTACCAAGAATCTCCGGTAGGTGATGGTTGGGGCTATTGGTATTATTGGTGTTTTGTGTAGTGGTTAGATGCTGCAAGGAGGAGATAACGGCGTCTATCTCACAGGACAACGCAGCAATGGTCTGCGGGTCTATGGGTGCATGGAGCTCCGCCTTCAGACCCCTTTCATTATCCATGTCCTCATCCCCAAGAGTATGATTATGACCATTCGCGCTATTATCATCCGCATGAGGAGGCTCATTCTCCGTTTTGCTTTCATTGTTCTCAAGGTCTATATTATCATGGTCACTTTCATCGTCGTCATCGTCGCTGTCGTCAAAGCCCTGAAAGGTGAGTGTACCGGTGTTAAAGTCCGCTGCCATGCGTGGCGGGGGTGCTGGGGGTGCTACTTGGGCCATTGTTGCTTTGGATTGTGTCGTTGGTGCAGTCCTTGGCAAATTTACCTCGGTGCTCCTACCTGAATGAGGCATAGCATTTGTTAACTCCCCACTCTCCCGCAACTCCTCCAAAACACGTCGTGCATCGGTGTAAAGCAGTGCCGCCGCCACGCGCAATCCCGATGCCGCTGCGCGCCGTGCAGTATGCAAAATAGACTCCAACTCACATTTAGGAGACAACTGTGGCCAATCCATCCGTCGACTCCGTCCCACGTGGCGCAGTAGCGCTAATCGCTCCGCCGCATCCGCTACGTTTTGTGGGATAGAGTTGGTTAGTCGACGGAGTGCCGCCAGCTTTTCATTACCGCGCCAAAGCAAACAAGCCTCTTCCCATGCCTCAATTAGACCGCACGTAGCTACCTCAGCGCGACGCTGCTGCAGAAACCACGCCATATCATCCGGTCCATCGTTACCAGCGAGGCGCAAAACAAAGAGCGCAAGCGCAACATTGCCCTGACGTTGGAGTATTATTTGCGCCGCACTGCGAGCATCCCCGGCGAGGATAAAAAAAGCGGCACCGTAAAGTAGCTGACCCTTTCCAACAGCTGCAAACCCATTTGTTGAGGCCGCTGCACGGTTCCGCTCCTCTGTAAAGTCACGGGAGAAAAAGGCGAGCAGCCTCTCATTGTGCTCCGTCCGGCATAGTGCGATGAGAAAAGCTACACGTCCGGCGGCGCAGTACATCAACGCACATTCTCGTACATCACGTGTGGTTTGATATTGGGCTCGTCCAATGCGTTCTGCGGCGACACGCAATGGCGCAACAGTGGGAACCCAAAATGGTAGAGAGGCTCTCTCCACAATTTCCCACGAAAGTGGCTCACTTGCTGGTCCAAGAAGACGGTCAAGCAGTGCGGATGGCGACTCAGCAAGTGTGGCCCAAAGCGCTGCAGTCTCACTGGGTAGTTGAATGTAAGGCGGTAAACGACGGAGGAAGAGACAGCGCGCAGCCGCTGCGTCACTTCTAGCCAATTCGTCATCCTCCACCTTGGCTGCACGCGCCGCATCGAGGAGAGAATGAAGACAATCGGAGGCGCTGTCATCTAATCCCAAAAGTCGACCCACAGGGAGCCGCGCGATGAGTGATGGCCACGGATTAAAAGCATTATTACTATCATTAACATCGTCATTACCATTACCACCTGCATGCCCTTCACAGATAAAAGGGTTTACACTACTTTTTTGACCCTCGCCGTAGGGACCACTACTAATGTTGCCGCTGGATGTAATAGGATGGCGTAGGATGCTTTCAAGTGACACTCTTGGCATGAGAGGTAAGGTATCACTGCTACAAAGCGCATGGGCAACCGCTGCAGGACCCAACGGTACATGATCTTGTCGTTCCATTTCCATAGCATGGACAAGGGACTCTACGACAGACATTGCTGCCTGTTGACGTCCTGTGGAGAGAAGCAGTAGCACAGACAAGGGGTGGTGATGCGGCGTCAGATGGCACTGTGCAGCCTGCATCTGTCCCTCCATAGGCCCAGTCTCACAGCAACGAAGACAATACTCATCGGCCGTCACAAGCAACGGAAGCGGTGCTTCGTGGGTTACTGCCACAGTGGCATGTATGATCTCATTTAATGAAAGTTGCTTCCACTCCCCGTCGGTGCCGCGACCCCACCGTTCGAGGGTATTCTTCGGATGGCACAACACTACAATTGCCTCTCCACTGCGACGGAGTGCAAACGTCATCACATGGCGTAGTTCAAGCTCCATTCTGAAGCGTGGAGGGGTGGTTACATCGCGTAGAAGATCTAGGCTGTAGAGACGAAGCACGCGCCCACCACACAACTCCATATTAGGAGTGGAAGTACTACTAGAAGTTGTCGTTACACCAACAAGGACAACACGATCTGCCAGCCGTAGACCAGTAGCGGCAATGCTCTTGCCATTCGTGTCTTCAAATGGCGTAGACGAGAGCGGTGGCGCATCGGGCAACCCCATTCCACAAACACGCAGAACCTCATTAGGCAATAACTCACATCGCACTGTATTACTATTATTCTCATTATCGTTACAATCATCGTAATCATTCACACCTGTGCCGTGGATCTCGCAGTGGAGCTCCTTATCCAACTTCACCTTCCATGTTGGGATCACCTTCTCCGATATCGCTCCTCTGTTACAAGGTGGTGACGCACTCATTCGCTGCAGTGTCTCTGTGGATGGAAGACATGTCGATCGCACAGTGACCTCACCCTCTGCAGCGGCAAAACCCTCAAGTGGTGGCATCTTTACAGTCCAATGATGCCTCCCCTTGTTCACATCGCGAAGAGATTGTGTGGTAAAGCACAGTCTATTGGCCTCTACAGTCAGTGTTTCTGGCATCAACTCTGCCCCATCCAGTTGCGATTGATCCGTCGCATGAATAGGAGCCACAGCTCGTACGACTGTCTCGCACACGTCAGGTTCACGCAACCGGCGGGCAAGCACAAACGCCCTTTTTGCTGTTAGTCCCAGTAAGAGTGCGGTATCCCCATCTACACATGTAGTAAAGTGTGGTGTGACGTCTGTGTCCACACCCAAAGTCAGGAATGCCTCCACCCGCATGGTTGGAGCTAGAAGATCGAGCATCACCTGCACGACAAGACCAGTGGAGAAGTGCACCACAAGTCGATAGTGACAAACACTGAGGAGTTGTTCTGCCTGGGGCGTGCAAGGCCCAAATTCTACTTGTCTGGGACACCAAAGGGGGAGGACATCGAAGTGGGTAAATGCGCCGTATTTCTCTAGCAATGGTTGCAAAAGGGCACGACATTTGCGCCCCGTTGAACGTTCCTTTGTAAAGCTTGCCCGTTTCTGCTGTCCAAAGTTGTACCCAGCCGTTCGTACCGTCCCATCTGGGTCGACAGAGAGAAACTCGAGTTTGTTCCCAGCAGAAGACCAATTTGGGGAACGCGAGAGATTTGGCACCAGTTTTGCAGCCAGATCAATATTTCCAGCTGGAATGAGTTGCATGCTGTCATCATCATGGCGCGGCCATGTAATTGGGGCGGATTGAAGTGTAAATAGTGCGATGCATGAATGCCCATCATGCGGGTGCTCGCAGGCGACGCAAAGAATAGTGTGTCGCGTCACGCGATGCCAACTAAGGGTGGTTATGCGATACTTTCCAAGGTGTGTGGACACACCACGCCCCGCGTAAGCGGATCCCGCCGCCTCTTCAGCTATTGGAGGTGAAAATAAAGGGCACCCCTGCGTTGGAGAAAAAACAGGAAAAGCACGCCTCTCGCCACTCCCATCGATACCGTTGTTATTGTTCTTGCTGTTGCCCTTGTCGTTGTCCTTATTAGACGACCTATGGGGAAGACGCATAGGAAATACCTCCACGGTGGCCGAGCGGGAGGCGAACGCAAGATGTAAATTTGTACGGCACACCGACACTGTCATATACGATCCCACACAACGCCATCGCACCACGTCAGCCACATCATTTTTACGAGCACTTGAAAAAGTAGTAGTAGTAGTAGTAGTAGTGCCATGATTACTCCCCTTGTACAACACATCACGCAGTTCAACAATGACTGCCTCATCGCTAAAAACAACGGCTAAGGAGTGAGGTGTAATAAACTCAGCGTCCACTGCCCCACGCGGGGCCTGAGTGGGGCAAGCAGAGAGTTTACTCCCTCCTCTATCGCATAAAGGCACACAAATCTGACGATGCGTTAGGTGCATCAATGGCTCAGTCACATCCACAAGCGTGACACCATTCGTAGTGACAATGGCCATGCGTGTGTCCTCACTGAGGTTACACAGACGCAGTTGGCGAACCTCCGCCGCTCCGTCAACGCACAGCGGACCCTGAGCACAGAGAGAACCGTCCCGCATGAAAAGCAGTCTACGCGCGGAGACCATTGCAGCAAGCAAACGACCTCTGGAGTCAATGGCACACGACAAGTGACTGCATTTCTGCGGGAATAAGACACGCATAGAATCCATCAGAAAGGTAGAACCTCAGATTGAACTACACAAGTCTCTCTCTCTCTCTCTCTCTCTCTCTTTCTATCGATATAAAAATATATATTTAAGATAGTAATAACAATACTAAAAAAAAAAAAAACGACGTCGACGACACAGGACAAGCACTACGTTTCAATTCTTCTACTGAGAAGCTGCTATGTCCCCTATTTGAGATACAACAAGGTGAAAATGGGAACAAAGAAAAAAAAATTATAAAAAAAAATACGAAAAACAAAAAAAAAAAGTGAAGAAGAGAACACGACGAGATCAAGAATATAAAAGAAAAAAGTGCAACCATGGCGGAGTGAAACAAAAACAAAATTTTACAATACATCATTCCTACCATTAGTATTGTTACAAACACAGAAAGAGGTGTACATATTTAAATGTTCATGTGTATGTGAATTTATTTTCGTTTAAAGTAACACATTTTGTTGCACCTCTTGATATATATATATACTTACACCATTCTCAATCGAGGGTTTCCATTGTGATTCCATCCACCCACCTCTCCCACTCCTCCGCTGTCTGTTCATCTATCTCACCAGTAACGAATGCCTGTGTGAGCAGCAGCCGACCTGTTCCACATTCCTTCGTGGTGCTATACACTGATGCCCCATCACCAAGACGCAACCACATAGACTCTTCCTGGGCTGATATTGCTGTTGTTGAGGTCATTTTTGTTTTGGTTGTTGTTGCTGCGTTGGATAGAGATGGACTCATGCGCCGCTGTCGTCGATGTCGCCACATTTCAGGTCGCAATCCATTTGGTGCGTCATATGTAAACTCCGCCATTAAATAGGCGTTGTAATCCTCCGCACTGCGGTACTCCCGCAAGAGGGTCACAACCGCCTCTCGCCGCACACCCGAAACATGCAATGCCCCAAGTAACGTCGCATTGGCGGTTAGTGGAAGAGCAGCTACATGCATATAGTCTGCCGCTTCCGTTGTGGGGAGTCGCAGCACGAGTCGGTCATGACGCACGAGGAGACCCGAATGCGGTGTCAGGCAAAGCGGTGACCACATCAAACGCGTTGCCAAACGTAATCGAACCGCCTTGCACAACCTCTCACAGCGACGGCGGGAGTTTGACACACTCCATCTCCACTCTGTCGTTCCTACTCCATCCCTCACAGTTTCCGTGTCATCCTCTCGTGCACATTGAGCTTCCCCAACCTCTGCGTGGACTTCGTGTCCCTTTTCGTTCGGCGCGGGAGTGAGAAACACCACCGCCGCGTCACTCCCCACACGTGGGGCCGTGACCCAAGCAAGTACGGAGCCGCGCGAACGGTCCGCGTGCGCCGGAGCCGAGGAGTCCCCGCCCTCCGTGGAAGTGGTGGTACGCTGCGTAGAAGCGTGCGGCTGTCCTACCGATGCCGATGGCGTCACCGACCCGGTGGGAGAAAGGCGGTAAAAGACGCTTGCTGGTTCCACAGCTTCCTGTGGTGTGTCCATTTCCGTGGTGTGTGGGGTGATGCGGGCCACGCAGCGCATGACCTCCACGCAGCGCCAACCATACCCCCCCATCCGCTGCACACATTGACTCCACGCCCGATGCGCCCCACACACGCCTGCCGTGAGCGGCACCCGAAGTAACGCCGCGAGGACAAGCGTCTCCTCCGCCCCTTCGCGCAATGGGAAACAGAGCCCCTCCTCCAAATGGAGACCCGATGCGACGGCAAAGTGTCGCAGCGCCTCGTCCAATTCGGCCGTCCCTTGCCTTGCCGTATGCGCAGCCCCTACCCTAATCCCCGTCATGGGGTTGGGTGGCTGCAGCAGCTCCGCCGTGCAGTTTCCACGTGCGGAGTAGAGCGCCACGGACATTGCCGCATGCCCTTTCATTTGTAACACGGCAGGACACCCCGCATTGGCGTAGCGCCTGCGCAGGTCCTCTGTCAACTGTCGAGTTGTCTCACAGGCAATGGACTCCTCACCGGGTGCGGCGTAAAGCGCGATGCACACGCGCAGTCCGCCAGATTCCATCTCCCAAACAAGGCAGGAGGACGCTTTGAGGTCCTTTTCCACCGCCTCCTGAAGCACATCACAGGCGGTGCGACCATTGTCAACCTGAACACCTCTCTCATCACCATCGCTACTGTCTTTATGATTCATTAGAGAGGGGAAATGCTCGGCGACGTACAATCTACGTCCTGCACCATCGAGCTGCTCAAACTGCGCAACGTGGAGAGGACAGCTGTCCAAAAGGTTGTGATGGACGCGAAGACTCCAATCTTGGGGGGCAAGGAGTGTGCCACACAACATGCCCTCCACCTCGCGCTCAACAAGCTCCATCAGTGAAACCTGTAGTTACAACTATGTAGTTATATATATATATATATATATATATGTATGTATATGTATGCACACACTCTGTGAGCTAGTCTAGCTCTCCACTATTGATATTCACCTTCTCTTCCCTTCTTCTCATCTGGGTGGTTCAAAAATAAATGATGGAATACAGGACAAAAAAAAAAAGGTGAAAGAAGTAATGAACGTGCCCCTTTTCCTCTATTTACTTGATAAAAAGAGAAGGAGTAATAATAAAATTATATTTGCAACAAAAAGCACTACTCACCCTGTAAAGGTGTGTCCTGCTTACCAAAAAATACAACAGTCTGCATGAAGGCAATAAAAATAAAATAAAAGATAGGAAAAGGGGGAATATTCGAAAGAAATCAACTTAATCTCCGACGATTTTTCTTTTTCTTTTTTCGTTCGGCTTGCGTATTAACTCTGTTAACACAAAAAGATACTGCACCGGAGCATTATACTTTTATCTCGTTGTCTAATTTTACTTCTTCCTTTTCTTGCTTCCTCTCCTAGGATAATCACACGTCGGTGTAGAAACGAGTACTTCACTCCCCAGAAGTCTCACATGGAATTAACAAACAACAAAAAGTGGGGGAAAGAAGAAATAGGCTAAGGCTAGGGGGAAAAAAAAAGGAATATATTCAACAAACAAAAAAAAAAAACTACCTTTCGTGAAACAAATGATCAACTTGAATTTAATTACAACGATAATGCGAATTTATGCTACTTCTGTCAACATACCGCTTTACTTCTCATATATATATATATATACTTAATGTACACATATAATATATTTGTACACATAAGATTCATATTTTTATCGTTCCTCGTCTACTCTCGTTCCTTCTTTTGGTTTGAGTTTATCCACTTAGCAAAGTACTTGCAGTAAAAATAAAAGTAATCGTCAAAAGAATTTAAAAAAAAAAATTCCGTGTATGTCATTTTTGCCGGAAGCTTCCCCTTCTTTCTTTTTTTTTCTTTTTTGCTGTTGTGACATACTAATTCTTTCTTATTCTGTCCCACAGACGATGCCAACAGTTGCGTACATCCTTCATCGACATTCCACCGAATTCAATATTAATGACAACGAATCCAATCATAACGAGTACTGCCCCAGTCACGTAAAGCGGCGAGAAGTGTGTTTTCTTCCAGACAGCGTCGACCACCATTGCAAGCGGTGTTGTCAGGGAAAGTCCAAGTGTCGCCACAACAGGAGATGTGAGTACCACACTGCGTGCCCAAAGCACGTCACTGAGGTTTGTCCCAATGAGTGTATTTAACACGAGTGGCCATAATTGCGCGGGTGTGGGCAATTTGAAATGCTCAAACCCCGTGGCATTCACAATTGGCAATCCGGGCCACATGAAAAGAAGGTTAAAGACCCCTACCATGCCAAAAACCATACCCATGCGAAACCGTTCGTCTTCGGGGAGGCACCACTTGAGAATGCTTGTGTAGGTGGCGTAGAAAAAGGCGGAGACAAGTGCCAGAATATCCCCCACAACGCTCTCATTACTGAGACCATTCTTACCATCGGAGAAGGCAATCATAGCGGAGCCGCCAACGCCCAGTAAAACGGCACCAACCTTTAGTACAGTCACTCGTTGACCTAGAAATAAAACAGAGAGAAGCAGTGTCCAGATGGAGGAGGTAGAACTGAGCACGGTATTGGAGGCCACGGAAGTGCGAGAAAGGGAGAGATTAAATAGATAGTTCGCTATAAACCACAATGGACAAAATAATGAAGCACATTTGAGTATCTTAAGTTTGCTATACGGCTTCAACCGGTCAGGTCGCCTAATGGATCGCCGGTGTTGCAGTAGTGAGAGGTCGTCGTCCAATTTTGCGTCGGCCCGCTGGGAAACTGTGCAATTATCCGATGGCTTGGGTTGCAATTCCTCAGCTGTCTCCATGCGGAAGTCTTCCTCTCCCGTCGCCACGATGGGCTCTTGCTCCCCCATAGTATTCGCGTGTTCATGCGGTTCACTTTGCCGTCGTAGCTGGGCAACACCATATGTCTCGCCCATGGCATGGTTAGTGAATATAATGGGAGCGGATGTCTCCAAGTTATTCCATGGCACGCGACGCCAGGAAGGGATAATAATATAACCCAAATTCCACAATGTAAATCCCGCCGTGTTGAAAAAAGTCATGAAGTATGGTTTTTCGTACTCTAGCTCACCAAAGATATATTGAATCCACGCGGATGAGGCAACCCATATAACTGTGACACATAGAATAAGAATAATACCCAACGCATGTTTACCAATGGAATTGAATAAAGCACATAGCGCGCACTTGAAGCAACAGCAGTGTTTGGAGTTATCATCGTTATCCTCTAATTCAAATTCCTCTATATTGTCTTCTTCCTCTCCATATGGGGACCCTGCCTGGTTGTCCTTGTTATCATCCTTGAAACCGACGGATGCATCGCCTGGACCAACCAATGGACTTTCAGCCGGAGCCAACGCATAACGGTGATTATGCTCAACTTTTACAGAAGCGTGAGACTCTCTCTCACACGACCACGCAACGTCAGCCGCATCTCTACGGTTAAAATGAACATTATTCGCCATAGCGTTGGTGTTACTGTCGATCTCACTGTATATAATCAATTTATATTCCTCTTGACTCGGTATTTCTCTGTCGTTGATGTTGTTGTTGTTCTTCTTCTTCTTCCTTTCTTCTCTATCACCTTCCACTCCCTTTCCTAGTAGTTGATAAATACACAGACGATACAAAAAAAAAAAGGTAGAAGGAGGGGGAAAAGAAAAAAAAATGTATATATACATAGATATACACGTTTAAAAAATATATATATTTATGCATCCATAAAGAAAAAGGCGTAAAAAGGTCCAATTCTTTCTTTACAATTAGTGACGAAAATTTTTTGTACTACACAGCCTCGAATAGAATCGTCTTTTCCTGATGATATGTATTGCAATAAATATTTGAACGAGCAAATAAGAAAACGGTAAAATGGTAAAAGTTAAAAGAAAAAAAACATGTGCTAGTTAAAGAAATACATATACCAATAATATACATGAAAACTATATGTATCACGAAAAACGGGAAAAATAGCAAAAAAAAAAAAAAACTATCCGTTAAAACGCTGCAAAAACCAATAATCTTTCCCATTGAGAATTGTGCGCAAAGAAGGGTTGCAGCAGTCCATATTTTCTCGCTCCGTAATCATCTTAACACATAGCGGATGTGTTTGGAGATGATCGGCTAAATTACCATAGCCGCACCGCTTTAAGGCCAAAGTAGCATTTACGAAACTTTTCAATGAAACTGGTGTGTGTGGAGTTAAGCAACGTTTATGGGGATTCCCTGGGTCACCGAAACAATGAGGAAACACCACACAGCCATCATAGCGGGGCTTAAAAGCGGCTAAAATGTGATATCCGCTTCCTGGGCATTGGACAGTCATATCATATATTCGGCAACGAATAAGTGGCAAGGTATTGTTCGGCAATATCATGAGTTTGCTGAAATGGTTGAAAACTGCTAAAGAACCATTAGAGTGCTTAAAGACGCATGCGAAGTCTGCTCCAGTATTCGATGATCCAAACTTTTTAAAGAATCGCACCATAAAGTACATGGTCATGCCTTTTTGATTGCCCCTCTTTTTTCGAGCAATTCTAGAATATAACGTTTTTTCCAATGCTGAAAATTCCGTGAATAGAGATCTTAAAACGGAATCACACGTCTCTACGGTTGTCAGAACATGAAAGTCAAGGTCACGGTCATTAGCCACACGACCGTGACGAAGAATACCAAGAAGTGTAGCATCTGCTGGCCAATATGTGATATTTAGTTTCTTCATAACACCATCAACCATGGCGTATATGCGTCTTAGCTCCTGCTCCAGGCCACTCATTGGATAATCCATCAGATATCCTTCACGAAGGCACTCTTCCACATCAACGCCAAAAGGTTCCGAAGGGTTGGTAATGATTCTTGGGATAACATCTTTTCTCACGCTACGAAATGATGCAGCAGATGTTCTGCCTTCATCGAAATCATACCCAAAAAACACTGAAAGGAAGGAGAAAATTGAGAACACTAGAATGAAGAGAAAAATGATGCATAGAAAATAAAAAGGGCGCTTTCTCCACGCCGATGTAAAGCGGACAGAGATAACCTTCGCACTCATGGCATCAAAGTTGTCAGACAAAAATGAAAGTTGCGCGCGTGAAACAACTACCGAAGTCAAACTACAAGAAATTCAAAAACAAACTTGCCTTTTTTTTTTCTCTTTTTGGGTTTTAGTAAGTCCTCCTAAATAGAAGTGGACAGACAAAGAGAAATAGAATAAATTCATGTCATCACCCAAATGCGGATGTATCGACAAATAGACAGAGACACGTGCACATATTCGAGGAAGTATACAATCCTATCGACAACAACGAAATCAACAACCACAGAAACACAAAAAAAAAACAGATTATGAGGCAGACAAATATATATATATATATATATATAATACACTATTGGGTGTTGAATAAGTGATCCAAAAAAAAAAATGGAAAAATGGAAAAAGAGAAAGAAAAAAAAAAATTGTCATCAAATGCCATTTATAAATATTTCTTTTGAAAAGAAATCACGTGTCACCATTTAATTTCTTTTTTTTTATTCCCCTTCTTCACTTTTTTTTTCCCTTTTGCTCATTTTTGTTGTCACTTGTTATCCTTCACGATATGCATCCCCTCCTCCCCAAATACACACTAACTTGTATCACACACCCTTCTTCGTTACGGCGTCACTTTAAAACACCAAAATCGTATCCCTAAAGAAGGCAACAGACAAACAACTATAAAAAAAAGTATGTGCATAAATACATCTACGTGTGTGCGTAGAGAAAGAGAGCGAGAGAGAGGGGGGGGATGAAGAGATACGTAGAGCATAACACAAGGAGGCTAGTGGATAAAAAATTTCAGAATAAAAAAAAAAACAATAATAATAATAAAGCAGGTAAAAACCTACACTTTTCGTGTAGTACACTATACCACTTCTTTTGCTTCTATTGTTTTTGTTTTTGTTTTCTTCATTGTTCGGCATTGCGTGAGATTCCTTTCATACTTTTTCTCATCATCTCTATCCATGCTAGGACTTGTTAAATCCGAATTTCAACCGATGAAAGAATCGAGAGAGGACAGTTTCATGACTCTTTTGTTGTCGCTCCTCATCGTCCTTTTTGCGCATTTCGCGTCGCAAGACGCGTAGCTTTTCGTCTAGTAAAGCCCTATTATATGATGTGGTACACTCAATGTGATCTCCTTCATGTTTTGAAGAATGTGAATATTCAATTTCAAGGTATTTAGGCTTTGTTGGTGAAGCTCGAACATCTTCAATATCCTTGATAAGTTTTTCTTCATCTCCCTGTGAAGATCCTGACACACCAACCGTATTTGGACGCATGGTATACAATCTCTCCCCATCAACGCACAATATACGTTGTTGTCTAGCCCCATAGCGATTGATACGAATGACTTCAAATTGCTGAAATGCTTGTGCCTCTTCCACATCCATATTAATTACTATATCTTCAGCCTCAAGTGGGGCCGTAATATCTGTGTCATCTTCTAATATGCGTCCTTGTAACACGACTTCGGTAACACCGAAACGGTATAGGGAAAGAATCGTTCTATCAGCAATCGGCACATCCATTTGCCCACAACCTGGTCCAAAGCTGTAATGTTCATTGATGTTTAACTCTACTGGCCCATACTTAATACGCAGAGAGCCTTGTACCACACTAATACCTGGTAAATAATTAACAAGCGTCTGTTCCAAACATTCTGCAAGCATATCAGCTGGAACAAGCACCTGTCGCTTAGCAGGCTTTGCTTGCGTGTCCAAAGGTCGCACTTCCACAGTTAAATTAATATCTTCCGCTATAGTGGGAAGTAAATCTGTGCGCTGAGGAAAGAGGAAGAGTTTGGCAGCTGGTAGCGGTTGTATCGCAAAGCATGCAAAGTTTTGTACTGCGCTATCGAGTTGTAATCCCATTTCCTCCTCACCTGTGAATTCATCTGCAATGTATAATTTGTACAAGCGTGGATTTGTGGAGTAGCGTGCAGAAAGACGCTCATCCGGTACTACCGTTTGTTGCAGAAATGCCGAGACGACATCAACACCTCGAAATGATGCTTGTTTTAGCTGAACAGTGTAGGCAGTTCGTTTTCCTTGGGAATTTGTAAAGGTATAAAACACACGTACCTCTGGTCCCTTATTAAACTCCGTGTCTCCTCTCAACAACGGAGAACCACCAAAAAGATTCCCACATCTAAAATCTATCATTTTGGCCATTTCTAGCATCTGCTGATGCTGGTCTAAAAGTTCCTCTCGCGTCATTGTAAGAACGGCGCCGCGGGTATCTAACTGGCCGCATGGAACAGAGACATCAGCAGGCTTCCATGTATCTCGCTTTACCGAAGAGGGGCCAACACACGGCTCCATGCGATCATCTCGCTGAAGATCCGCCTCTGCGTCAATACCAGCGAGATCCACTGCCCAGCGGATCATCTACAAAAAGTAAAACAACTAAACAATATATATATATATATATATATATACCTATTCCTTAATGATTTTCGCCTGCTTCTTAACCTTTATTTTATTTATCTCCCCCTTCCTCCAGCAGCTTCTGAAAGTTACAAATTTGGGGTTCACGTCGACTTCAGTTTGGGCCGTTGTTGTTGTTGTTATTAAATCCTTCCTTTTCTTTGTCTTTCTCTCTTTCTTATTTACTCTGCTTTCGGCTCCCTTTGGTTCCTCGTTGCTTTAATTTGCTTGTTTGATTTGTTGTTGCTTTTGAGTGCTTTTCTTTTGTTTCTAAACCTTCAACTTCAGACTCTACGGTGCACTGTTATTGGCAGCCCCTACGTCCTCGTTCCTCTGGCCTGATTTGTGTGTTTACCAAACGGTGTAAAGAAAAAAAGAGAAATAAAAAAAGATGAGAAAGAAAGAGAGGATAGCATAATGTGAAAACGAAAAAGAGTCAAATAAGACAGAAAAAAAGGAATAAAATGAAATACAATAATATCTTTTGTGTACCTAAGAGACTTTCATAAACTTTCTCTGCTACTTCTTCGCTATCAAATGTCAAAACTATTTAACAAAACTTATCCCTCACTCCCCGTCATCAATATTCTCGTGCTTTTGCGGGTTTTTTTTTTGGTTGTTGTTGTTGTTGATATGATTATTTTGCTGGTATTGTCGTTTTATTTTTGGATCCTTTTCTTTTCTTTCCTTCTTTACTTATTTCATTTGCGCTTTACTGCGCAGGAGGCACTGTCCATTCACTCTCACCTTCAAAGGACACTGTTTTGTTCATCGCAACTGCTGTTCCATCAACGCAGAGAGTCACATTGCCTGTTTCCTGGTCAATACGGCTCACCGTTGTGCGGAACGCAATTAAAAACCTGCTCTTCTTAAATTGGGTGACAGTAACGCACGCCTCCACTTCATCACCCACAAAAATAGGGGCTACAAAGCGTAACGACTGACTCAAGTAGACGGACTGAGGTCCAGGAATTTGGCTTCCCAATACACCAGAAAAGAGTGAACCAGCAAGCATGCCATAAACAAGAGGGGCACGAAAACCTGCTGCCTCTGCTGCTTCCTTGTCAAAATGAATAGGATTGACATCACCAACAAGAGGTCCAAAGGTCTGCGCGTCTTCCTTTGATATTACACGGCGAAAAGAAGCCTTGTCGCCAACACGAATAGTCCGTCCCATTAGGCGAAGTCCAATTCTAAGCATACTCAGCAAGAAAAATAAAAAAAGCAAGAGTAAAAAAAAAAAGAGAAAAGAAAAAAAAAAGAATAAAATAGCTATACACCCGTAAGGTAAAATGCATTTAGAAAGAAAAAAGAAGCAAGAGAAAAAAAGAAAGAAAGAAAGAAAGAGGTATTTCA
The DNA here is from genome assembly GCA_030849715.1 of Trypanosoma mega. NCBI lineage: Eukaryota > Euglenozoa > Kinetoplastea > Trypanosomatida > Trypanosomatidae > Trypanosoma > Trypanosoma mega. The sequence continues at coordinate 10,601 of JASANV010001408.1, read as the reverse complement.
AATCAAACTTCAATCATACACTTCCTGCAGCTATCACTCCAGAGCCTTGCGTGTTTATACTCGGGTGTACTGAAGAGCATTTCTCTGTAACACCTTGTTCCACCGGTGCTCCCATCCTCCCTTTTTGAGGTGTCGATCTGTTCCCCATCCCGTGTAATGCACACGGTGCACTAAAATGTTTCCGCTACGCACCATTTTGTTCATCGTCCAGTATGAAACATTGGCGTACGGAACCCACTCTCTTGTCCCAGCTACACCTTGAACAGCATAATAGCGATCCACATTAGCCAAGCGATAGTATGGTACCTTGTAAAGTCCATATTGGTTATACTGAAAACAAGTTACCTTTCGTTGCAACATTCTCTGCCGATTTCCAGAGAGTGATTTGGAAAGTGGCTCGTCGAGTTGAGAAATAGCACGACAAACACTATGCAACCACACATCACGAAATGATTTTTCATACATCAGACGACTCTCTAGAACAAAATGAGTATGCCGTTTGGGTACATCTTGCCCAATATGTCGCATGAAAAGTCGTACACTCTGGCGCAACATGGACAATATCGCTACTACACGGGGAAAGCAAAATGCAAAACTAATAATAATATCAATAAGAAGTAAAGAAAAAGGAAAAAAGTGATGCACTTTATTATGGTACCAGAGAAAAAAAAAAGAAGGAAAAAAAAAAAGAAATCTAAAAATCCCTATTTACACTGCTCAAGAGAAAGATAGTACAAAAAAAAAAAGACAAAAGAAAAGTAATCACTCTCTTATAGATTAGTCTCAGAAAAGAAGTCTTTAATAACCACCACAGGGAATCTGTTGTAATTTTTTCTCACCAGTACAGTGTTTGCAATGCGTCATAGAAAGTGACAGAATAAATAATAGTAATAGTAAGAAAAAAACAAATGAAGACGACCTCTTTTTTTTTCTTGTTATTTTCGCACCAGTTAAAGGCTCCTTTTTGTTTTCTTTTTTTGTGTGTGTATGTGTGATTGTTTCTGTGTTTGTGCTATGGATAATTTTCTTTTATTTTATGTTTCTTTTTTTTTTTCTTTGATTAAACTAAAAAAGAAACTACCTAGGAAAGTGCATCTTCACATAACTCAACTGCAATACGCTTATACACGTCATCGGCTGTTGCTCCTACGTTGCAGCACTCAGCACTTAGAGCTTTAGCACGTTCAGTAGCATACCGAATAAAACCCGAGGCAAGCTGCTTTTCTGTATTCGCTGTCGGAAGTCCCTTGGAGGCGCACAAAGAAGCTCGTGAAGCCACAGCTGATGCAGAATAAAGAAGACATGCAGCTTCACCAAGTCGATTTAGAATAAGCTGTTGAAATGGAACTTGAGAGCCATTTCGAACAAATGTGGCCTCCACAGCCTCTCCAAACTTAACAACTGCTTCTTCAATGAGTGAGGTCTCCGCTATATTCCTTACAGGAATGCGATCATGTATCCCAAACATACGAAGTGTTCTCGCCTGCATCATTTGTAAAGTTGAAGCCTTTTGAAAGAAAAGGCCATAATCCTCAACGCCACAGGAAACAGCAGTGGCATGCAGAAAATCACAAGACTCCATTAACCCTTGCAAAGTTTGCGCAACACGAACAAAACCCTCTAGTTTCTCATCAGGTGAAATCAGCAACTCTAACTGCTGCAAAAAATTAGCGACCATATTTTGTACAAAAGCACTTACAAGGGTGCACTCGAGTAAGCTGTCTTCTGTAGAGGCATCCATATTAGCCGTTAGAGCATAGATAACCGACTCCATAGCGTAGATAGAGGAAGCACTCGACTTAGTCAAATCGATTGACCATTTTTCACCGTCCCTCTCTTTTAATTCCTGAATAATTCTTTTCATGGCACCCATTAATGCAACTGCATAAAGATATTGTTCTGTGAATAAAGTAATCATCACATCCTTAAAGCCTTCCCCAATTGCTCCCACAACATCAGAAACAGGTGTATTATCAAAAAAAACATGATTACCATCAACCTTCACACCTGGAGCATCTTTAGCACATATAAAAAGGGAACCACGCCGGGCAATAGCTGCCCCAGTTTCTGTTTGAGTTTGCGTCATCGTTTTAGCAAGAACCAAGAAATGTGAACCCAATTCTGCTCCAAAACAAACCTTTTTACCCGTTAGCCTATAACTTCCATCCTCCTGATGAACAGCCTCTGTTTTGTTCATGCTGAGATCACTTCCAAATTCCTCTTCCTCGATTGCCCACATCATGGTGACAGAGCCATCAGACATAGCGGTTAGGTATTTCCCTTTTAGATCTTTGGTTCCGATTGTAGAAAGCAGATGAGTACAAAAGCCACTGTGAGATATCGTAGTTAACAACTTGTCGTCACAATGAGTACCGAGCTCCTCATAAATAAGAGCATGTGCCGTGTGACCCAACTCCAAACCTCCATACTCTGTCGCTATTCGTGCGCCGTACAGGTTACTCATAACATTTTTGTTCTCACGAATGCTTTCTAACACGGATTCAAGATTTTCTGACTCATCACCATCAATTTTGCGACTGGGGTATGGAAACATTTCATCAGGCACGATCTTAAAATTAAAAAGACCTGCTACGTATGAGCTACAACGGCAGTGCTGCCTACAAAAAGTGGGCACAAAGCGACGCATCTCCAACTAATTTAAATACGCGTATGTTAATCTAAAAAGTGAATACAAAACCAAAGAAAAAAACAAACAGAAAAAGTATTTTTAAAAAATTGGACAGGTAACAAAAAAGAGAGAGCAGTGAACAAAAAAACAAAAAAAAATTGGAAAATAGGAGGGGAGGGGAAGAAAAGCAAGAATAATAATAACAATAAAGAAAACATCTTGCCGTGCGTTAAAATTAGAACAGCATTTTATTCGGTGTATTTATTAAAATATGATCTTCATCATTTCTTCCTTCTCATATTATGTTAGGCTTCTTCATTCTCGTCATTGCCCACTGCGTCCCTCACGCTAAATGGTAGAGTTGTCCATTTAGGGAAAACACGCTTGTAGAGATCCATACAAACGAGATCATGTTGCATGACTTGATCGTTTAAGGAGGCCTTGAACAAGCCATGAGTTCCAATAGGCTTCGTTATTTTTCCACGTCTCCCTAAACGGGTGCGCAAATCCACCGGTTGAAACCAAGCCACATCATCATCATTGAAAAACATGTATTTCACGACTATCTGTTTTTTGTGAATTGTGGCTACCCGACCCGTGAGGACTGCGCGTTTCAGTATTATAATATCAGGATTGGGAGGCAAAGCTCCTCCAAAACATGCCAATCGTAGTGGGCTACCTTCTTCTTGTTCCTCCAGCGAGGGAACCTCAAATAATAAAATCGGGCATGGTTGATAGGAAATGGGTCCGAAAAAGCTCGCCATGCAAAACTGCTCCGTAGGTTGAAAAAAACGTGCAAATTTTGTCCGATCTGAAGAAGCAATATCACTGAAAAGTGGAGAAATATAAAATTTTCGAAAACCAATATGGGCGAGCATAGGTGTTTTCGACTTAATAGGATGATCCCACTCGGAGTTTCGCTGAACCTGAAAATGCAGTACAGACCATTTTTGCTCATGCTCCAGTTGTCCAGACGCAATGAGAAAACCACTTGATAAAGCACTCTGCCAGACGCCGTCCGGGACATCCACGAGAGTAATATAAACAAACTGCTCGGACTTAACTGGTCCCTCAGTACACTTATTCAATGCTGCCTCACGTATCCTAGAAACGCCTTGCAGCTTATAAATATAAGCATAATGGGATGGAAGATTGTCTGTAGGGTCCCACTTTCCAGTTTGAAAGCTCTTCATACCGCGATACTTTATAAATCTTTGCCTGGCGGGTAAGTTAACAGGAGTATCCACCATATCTGGGTTCCAAGCCTCCTCTTCACTTTCATCTTTAAGGCGCTGTATTTCAGCAGCTCGTTCTTCATCAGTCATACGCTCCAGGCGAATAATGTCTTCCACTTTGAGAAAATCAACATCAGTTTTGGACGTTCGATGTGAAAAAAGCTCATCAGCGGCAAAGGCATCCTCTTCCATATGGTGCTCCTCTGTATTTCGTTCTTCCTCAGGTAGTTTGTTTTCTTCAAGATCATACCAGGCCGCTTGATACTCTGATACACCCTCAGGAACCTTGATCCTTCGTAAGCCTTCTTCTTGGTGATACACCACGTCTTCCTCATTAGGTCCATCTAAATTCTCCAGGGTAGCATTCGCTTGAACATGGTCCAGGGATTCACGCTGATGAATTTCCGAAACATCCATAAACTGTGGATCTTCTGATAACGGACTATTAAACGAGATTGATTCAATTTGATATGTCCCATGATTTGTTAAATGAATTAGCTGCTTGGCAGAGAGCGACATCCCTCTCAAATATCCCCCAATAGTCAGTTTTCGTGTTTCCCCACAGTAGCTACCTTGTTCCACAAGCAAAAAGGGATGCTGTTCTCGCCATAATAGTGAACGTAATTTGGAAACTTGAAGATGGCGAAAAAATGAAGAGTATTCTTTATCGTCCGTAGCGGCTACAACTTTTGTTGTATCTGGTAGAACCGAAAGAAAATAACGCTGGTGAATCCGGAGAACTTTTTGACGCTGCTTTTCACTAAAGGTTTCAAGGTTTTGCAAAACAACAGCGACACTAGGAAGTCCTTGAGCATTAAGGGAAGTAATAAGCTCTCTCGTAAAATCTGTTATACATAACCCAATGTCACTAAACCATGTATTGCCGCTAATTGCAGAACGACCATCCTCATCCTCCTCTGTTGACTCCTGGATCTGTCGAATTGTTTCTTGAACAGACTGAGAGGCATCTAGAGCAAGGACAACAAAATCGGATACCTTTGCGACGTCCAAACAATCTTGGTCGGAAGAATTCTTTTCCCACAGGAACGTAAACGATGCCTTTTTTTCCTTTGAAGACAATGTAAAGGGAAAGTGCTCCTTTGGTATCTCACCCCCCATTACTTGAGAAAGTCTTTGGACAATAAGCTCTGTGTTTCCCGATTCGTTTGCAGGTATAACTCCAATAATGCGCGGCACACCTGAAATATTTCCGAACCGTTTCTGCTGAAGCATTAATGATGCCTTCTTTTTTCGTTGTGCAACAGCCGACTGTCGCATCCTCTCTTTCATATCTATTGGACGAACTGCCTTGACATTTTGTTTGGCTGTAGACACAGAGCGTCCTTGAGATTTACCAGAAAGAGCATGCTTAGAACTAAATCGCTGCTTGTGGGATTTATTGCGCGCCATCTTAGCCCATACAATGGAAAAGAAAAAGGCTATATTCAACTTTCAAAAAAAAAAAAGAAAATAGAATAAAAGTATCATGTTGACAACATGCATCACCACAAAACAGTAAAAAAAAAAAAGAGTTTTTAAAAAAAATGCTTAGCACATGGTAATCAAATAATTTCCTTGAGAAAAAAAAAATCGTACATACTCTCTACTTGATTGGTTTACTTCTGTAAAGAAATTTCATAACGTCAACAACTAAAAAAAGAAGCTCGTGACCAATCTCGCATCGCCAGAGAATATCTGAGAATAAAAATTTCTAACTTTGCCATGACTCATATAACGCTTAATTGCCGCTCAGATTACGATAAGGCAACAAAAGAAATTCATATAGTATTGCACACACACACACACAAGTGTAAAGGGAAACACAAAGAAAGAGCTCACAGAAAGTGCCCGCAGGAATTATACCTAAGCCAAAACAGTACCACGGAGCAAATTAGAAGAATAATGACGGAAAAACATACCCGACAGAAAAGAAAAAAAAAATCAAAATACAAAAGGCCGTCGAGATTTACCGAAAGGTGGTGTTGAAGAAGAGGAAAATAAGCTGATAAATTCCTTTTCCCCGTAAACTCGTAGCTTTGGGTTCTTTCGGTTGGTGTTGTTGCTTTTTTTATATATTCTTAGTACGTCTCCATCCTGACTCGCAGATTTTGTACATTTTAGTGCAATTTTTCTTTCTTCAAAGCCGTAGCCAGAGACGAAAAGAAATACACCACGTGCGAAAAAAAAAAGAAAAATTTCTATTCGCCGCGCGCTCCCAAACCCAACAGCAAGTCAAAAGATTATGTAACATAGAAATACTAACCCCTCCCCCTCCCAGAAAAGAAGGATGAGGTAAACTAAGTCAAAATGAACCACTCCTCGACGGGCAATTCAAAAAACACGCCAAGGACTCTTCAGAGGCTGATTGTGGGCTTTAACAAACACGCAAACACACACACACACACACACACCGCCCAAAAAAAAAAAAAAGCTATTCTACATCCTCCCCGGGGCATGAATACAGTCAAAGTGAGGAAAAATCACCCCACAAGAAGGACATGGCGTGCCATTTTGTTGTCGCTGTTGTTGTCGCTGTTGTTGCCGGGCCGTTTGTAGCGCGCAAGGTGTGAACTAAAATATCGCATTTGGCCCCCGCCCGCCAAAGGAAGCCAAGAAGAACCACATTTTTTCTTTTATACACAGGGATTCTGGCGCAACCGGAACAGTGCCCGCCTTCCTTCTCATAGAAAATAAAGAAAAGAAAGAAGAGAAAGAAATTCTTTCAAGAGTATGCACATAAAAAGAAATAAAAATAAAAGTTCCATTATCATATTAAAAACCTCCAAAACCAAAAAATGACAGTTGCGTCGACTATCCTTACAGTTTATACATTATCACTCACGAAAAGAAAGTGCCGAAAGTACCCTTAGGCCGCCTCTCGCGGTCCCCTTTGCAAGTTCCACCCCTTCGCGATGTCTGCAGGTTGTGTGGCCCTTCCACGCGGTACCCCGTCCGCCGGGTTATTCGCCGAGGCAACATAGTTCCACGTGGTTTGGGTTCTGTTTTCTCCCAGCACCTTGTCTATCTCCGACGCTTCTTTTACTAAAGCTTGTAAGTGCGTATTTCCCTTTACCATAATGTTCATGACCGTGGCGTTGTCACACAAATGCGAAAGGGAGTATCGTAATTTCCCTTGAAGGGCATTAGTGCCAAGTGAACCGCTCGAGCTTCCGCTTGTGAAATCATGTGCGGTTCTCGTTTCCACGGCCCACCTGCTGCCAAAATACCCCCATAATCTTTGAATAGCAATGCCCCCCATCCCTGCACGGAGCCATCCGCCACCAAGGTAGCAGAACTTGTTGCCTCCATCGAAAGTCGTACCGGTTTGTTATCCAAAAGCTTTTTGAGCCATCCCCGTCCCACCGTTACCGCCATTGGCGGCACGTTTGCGGCGTCATTTGGTTGCAACAAACCCCTATTGAGACGTGATAAATGTCTTCTTACTAACTTTATGAAGAAATAATAAGGAAATAGCGTCTCTTCCCGCACGCCCCCAGCGCACATCATATGTGACACCGTGCTTTGCATTTTCTCCACGGACATGGTCTCCAATGTCGGGGCTTCAGCTAAACGCCGCACCGTTTCCCCCCAAAAGAACGCAGTGTCATTTTCATGTTTAAAATGTACCTCGATGAAATCGCACACCTTCACACACAACTGTTGCTCTCCAAGGGTGGCCCCACATTCTCGCATATTACCGACAATTTGCGCCGCTCATTGCTTGCCAGCCTCGCGGGGCCAGCCATCCGAATATTATCTATCCAAATGTGGAGTCTCAAGCCTCTTGTGCCTGCAAATTTTCGTTTTACCACGCCTGGTCGCCAGCCAGCACCCTCGTGATGGCGCGCAGAATCTCAGGGCTGCAATTGCAACCCATGGGGACACGAGTCAACTCGACGAGCTCCTATGATTCCGTTCGACAACGGAAACATACCCGCACGTCCTCTGGAAACGCGACTTGAAAAAACGACGCCTTCAGGTCGCACAACGCTGCGGTCCCACCGCACACCGCCTCTAGGCATTGTGATGCGCAGCCAAGTGGAACGTTTGCTTCGTATTTTTTTTTTTGCTAGTTTCAGGCTTACAATGAACAAAGGGACATTCTCATCCCTGAACCCCAGTCTGCGTTCAGCCGTGAAATCCCCGAATCTTCTCAGGATGGAGCCTTTTTGTTCCCATGTTGTTTGGGCCTACATTCGTTTTGCCACCTTGTGGCCTCCGACGCCAGCGCGTGATGTACGGGTCGTCGGATAGAGTGGGAAATACCGTAACCTCGTTTGCCGATGTGGTCCCAGGGGGCAAACTTTTTTCCTGAAATGCCATTCCCGTGCGTTGTGTTGTTACCTTCACGCCTTGATGGCATTCTCGTTTGTCGGCGTATCAGAAGGTGCTTGCGGTATTGGTGGGACGTGCCTCGTCCCATGTATCCACGCCCCTCTGGTCTCCTACTTGGCCTGACCCCGGGATTCATTGCCTCCAAGGCCTGAAGTTGTTTTTTGGTTTCAACGACTCCGTCCGTGATAAATCTGCTCCACAGGTCGTGCTGTGGTACCCGATACGGCCGCATCGATAGCACCTGGCCTTGGTTGGCGGTGGTGCCGCGCTCTTCTTGAGCGCTTTCTTCACCTNCCTTCACGCCTTGATGGCATTCTCGTTTGTCGGCGTGTCAAAAGGTGCGTGCGGTATTGGTGGGACGTGCCTAGTCCCATGTATCCACGCCCCTCTGGTATCCTACTTGGACTGGCCCCGGAATTCATTGCCTCCGAGGCCTGAAGTCGTTTTTTGGTTTCAACGACTCCGTCCGTGATAAATCTGCTCTCCAGGTCGTGCTGTAGTGCCCGATACGGCCGCATCAATAGAAACTAGCCTTGGTTGGCGGTGGTGCCGCGCTCTTCTTGAGCGCTTTCTTCGCCCTAAGCGCTGCCTGCTCGAACGGATCCTCTTTCTTTTCGGGCTCTTCAATCGCGGCGCGCATGTCGTCGATCTTAACCCCTGGATGGCCCTTAACGGTCTGCAAAACACGCAGCTGCGTATAAAGTTTGCGACCCAGTTGAATCTGTTGTGCCGACACTCCTTCATTACGAATGGCGTTTGCCCACACCACAAAATTTTCCCAAGCGGTCATATATGCCTGGCCCGGGTTCTCCGGCATTGGGAAAATTTCTTTATATGAAGCCAGCAGCTGGCTGGGAGAAGTTTCCATTAAGCAGTCCATTGCTCCATCGGAGAAGCGGACACCCTCTTCTTCGCGCACGCAATCGGTCCACGACTGGTGCTTCAACTCTTGGATGACGCGAATGCCCACTTTTGGGCGTTCACCTGTTGCATTCTCTTTGTCACTTTTGCAAAAAAGATCAGCTAGTGAAGATCCCCCTTTCACTTTATTGATGTTTGCGGCGTGTATGGTAGGCTGCTGGGCAACCGTATTCTGTAGCTCAGCTGATTGAACTGTCAGCTGTTTGTTTTGGTCGGTCAATTGTTGACATTGGGCAATCAATTGTTGATTCTGGGTTGCCAACTGCTGATTTTGAGCTGTCAATTCCTGTATTTGGGCTTCCATTTGTTGCGAACTTCCCTGCAACTGAACGATTTGTTCCATCATTTCCTGGTACTGCTGTTGAGCTGTATGATGGCATCTGAAACTCTCATCCACCATTTCCTCCCTGGTGCATTCATACTGGAATGCCAATGCCGATTCGCGTGCTCCTAACGCTGCCCAATCGTTGCTTAAAGCTGCCCGTGCTTCTTGAAAAGCCTGTAAAAAATCCTCGTTTCGCGCCATCGTGAATGACACGATGGATCTTCGTAAAGCTGTGAAATTTATCTTGTCCTTACCTGCAGTGAAAACGAATTCTCCATTTTATAAACCCAACATTCCAACCAAATGGTAATACAACGAGGGATTACTTGCCGCCCTGGATTCAGACGAAAAAACGGTGGGTCCGTGATGCGCCACGAAGGCCACAAAGGCTCTCCTACTTGTCTCCCATTCGACTTTGGAGAATGGCGTTCGTGTAGTGGATAACATGCTTACCTTTTTTAATACTTACTTTTGCAAAACTTGCTTTTCTTTTCTGAGGTGAATAGAGAAAAGAAAAGGAAAAATTTTAAATGTAGGAAAACTGAGTCAGACCCCATCATTCATTACGCAAGCTATCAAAAAAAAAAGTATTAAGTTTCAATCAATTTCTACCTTAACGCCAATCCCGAATTGTGCTGCACAGAATTGTGAACGATTCACGGCGAAGTCCTCTTGAATTATTTTTTTCTGCGGTTACCAAATTAAAAATCACATCACAAACAGAAATCGAATAGAATGGCATTTACTGCAAAAAAGAATATGATAGAAAAAGCGGACCAGCCGTTCTGGTCAGAATCCTTGGGTGGGCCTTTCGAGAAGGCAACTTGATCCCGTTGACAGACGCAAAAGGCCATCCGCAAGCAGAGCGTATAGAAGAAAATGTGGTACTTTTTTCACCAACAAAATCCGTTCTTGGGGTCTTAGCATGGTTCTCTTCCTCCCGCGCTCCCTGCCAGCATAACCCCTTCACTACGGTGAGGATGCCCACCTGGCATATAGGCGCTGTGTCCTGGCAAAGTGCTGCTGCTTTAGCCTCTTCCTTACCAACATTCCCCACATTACGTATAATGCCAAATGGGATAATGAAAATATAAGTTCTACAGCGTGACCAACGTGAAAGAGATTCCGCGGCTATAAGGACACGGAAAAGAGACTC
>JASANV010001407.1:0-44060 GCA_030849715.1 Trypanosoma mega | reverse complement strand
TATTTGTGTTTATGGTTGCGTGTTCGTATTTACGGCACAAAAGGGAGAAAAATTAGGAAAAGGTAAGAAAATGTTCTAGATAGTAGAACTTTAAAATTTATAATGTAGCTTTATGGTAACACAACAAGTACAACTACGAACAAAAAGAGTTAGGCATGGGAAAGGAATCCTATGAAAAAGTGGATATGTTTATATATATATATATATATATATTAATTTTCTTTTTTTTTAATGAAATCTTTTTTTTGTATATATGTTGATTACTCGAACTCTCCTTATAGTGTATGCAATGTTCTTCACTGCTTTATTTTTATTTTGCTTTTATTTGCTCCTTCTGTATATTGTTTTTTGTTGTTGTTGTTAGACGGTGTTTCTTCTTTAATATTCAGCCTTTTTCGAAAAGTAAAATTCATTTCTTTGTCCTCTTGTTAGTAGTTCTTGATCTTACTTGCTTCCCCTTTCTCTCTCTCTTTTTTTTTTCTTTTTTTGGTTTGGTTAATATATATATATATATATATATATATATATTTCTTTTTTTTTTCATTAATACACAAGAATCACGCTATCAACTCCTTTTTGTTTTTTAAAGAAGCACCTGTGATCCTTTTGCACTCATTTTATTTGTTGGGATGGCTAGGGGTGAGTTGCCGTTAATAATTCCGCCAGCTGTTGCCCTTTTTTTTTCCTTATTTTGTAACTATTCTTCTACCCCTGCTGCCTCCACGGCGGCGGCCAATTTCTGCTCGCGCCATCTCTGGAAAGCGTTTTCTCGTTGCTCGTGTAGCCGCCGTTTTCGTTCGCGATTCTTAGCAATGCGCTCTTGCTTTGCTGCGAGAATACGGTGTCGTTTTTCTTCTCGCTCCTCTTTGGTGAGTGTAGCTGTTTGGCGTTCGCGCAGGACCTGTCGTTGAAGTCTGTCATCGATACGCATTTCTTCACGTCTGCGCCGCTTGGACGCGCGCTCCGCGTCTGTTGGGTCGTCATTCCTGTGTGCGAGAAGAGCTCGCACAATTTTAGCTCGCACGCGCTTTGTGCGTCGGTAGAAGGCTGCCCGCTCGCGCCGACCTGTCTTCTCGAACTGCTGATAGAGCAGCTTGACGGGGACGGGCGTCTTTGTCTCGCGTGCACGCGGGGTGAGGCCGAGGAGGCGCTCCGTCGTCGCGAGCAGTCGGATGGACGCGGCGGAGAGCTGTAAATCGTCGTTGTCGACGGCTTCCGCGACAACGGCGCTGACCCACGCGGGGTCCACTCCGACGCGGGCGTTGTACCGCACCACCATTTGCAGGCAATGGAGATAGTTGTACAACAGCGTGTACTTCATGTCATACAGCTGTTGAAGCGTGACGCTACCAAGAAAGGCCGAGATGGAGGCCCCAGCGGAGGCTCGTAGCGCTGCACCAAGGCCAGAAAGCCGCGGGAGAATCGCCTCCACCATTCGGCAACATGAACCGAAGACACGCACTCGCTGTCCCCCTGCCACCCCGGCGACCTCGTCAAACTTGTCAAGCGCGGCGGGGAGGAGGACCCAGGCAAAGCCGTGGCGGTAATGGTGCATGTCACGCTTGACAGCAGGCAGACGACGCTTTTCATCCCAGCCGCGGTCTGCAAAGATGGACTTGTAGTATTCAGCCAACGTCACCCGCACCTCCTCCCCGGCGTGATTCTTTTGGGCAAGGTAGGCAATGAAGTGGAAGCAGCGTAAGGCGACATCCTTTATTCGTGCCATGCGACGACCAGCAGCTGCTGCTTGTCGCGCTGACTGCCGCTCACCATGCGCGATGGCGTGTTGCAGTTTGCGGCAATAACCTTGAATATCGGCCAAGAGTTGAAAAAGATCCTCTGGGGCGACAAAGCGTCCAAAGTAACGGTTTTTAGTCATGGTTAGTAACTCCAGTGAAGCGATGGAGCTGTTAAAGATGACCTCATCTGTATCCTTCACACTCTCGCGGCAGACAGCGAGGAGGACTTGGAAAATGTGCACAATGAGAGGGGAACGCATCGCACATCCCACACGTGCCGCAGTACGAATCGCACGCACCACATCGCCCTTCTCTTTACTCGCTGTGTCAGTGGGGTAGACAAATTCCAGATCTACGTTACCAACCATGCCCTTAAGTGCATCCACATACTGCTGTGTTGGTGCTTCTTCGTCATCGTCATCCTCGTCTTCATCGTCCGTGTCGCTACTCTCTTGCGCATCGTCATCCACGTCATTGTCAGCACTGCTCTGAGACTCATCATCGAGTGGATCCGCGTTCTCCTCGTCTTCCTCATTAGATGATTGGTCAGAATCCGCGTCTGTCACTGTCTCCGCGTCGACATCATCTTTGCTTTCCTTATCCCTCTCCTCGATGCCTGATGAATGAGAAGAGGAGGAGGAGGAGGACGCAGAGTCATCACCCTCCACACTCCCATCTGTTCCATCCTCGTTTTGTGCATCATTTTCATCCTCTTCGTCTTCTTCCGCTTCCTCGTCAGAGTCGCTGTCTCCGGCTGTCTTTTCCCCTCGTGCCCTCGCCTGACGAGCCAATTCACGGTCATCGGTGTGAAACGCCTCTCGCAATGGGGCTAAAAGGAGGTCGAGTGTTGCCCGCTCTCGTATGTAGCGAGCAAAACGGAGCATGTATCCTGTAGCAATGCGACGAATACACGTCATGAGTGGCATAACATGCACAGGTGCTGTCGGTCGCATCATGAGAGCCATAAGAACATCGTACAGCATATCAAGCGTTTCAAGTGTGCCAGTGAGGTAAAACTGACAAAGGTCTGGCACTGTAGACTCGGCGAGCGATTTGGCGTCAGCGTTACTTGGATCATCAATACTCAGTACAACAAAAAGAAGTGTGAGAAGCACCTGCATGTCACGATCCGAATAGAAGAGAACGCTACGCTTTGCAGACGCTTCTAGTGCGTCCACAATACGATTTCGTGCACGACGGAATGCAGCGTGTTTAGGTCCTGTCGTGTAACGTGTGCGTTCCTTCTGCTCCGCCTCAAGATATGCAGAGATGAGGCGAAGCGGTGGTGCTGTGCAGCGTGGTCGTGCCACTGCTGCAGAGTATGTAAAGGAGAAGACTTCTGCGAAGAGGTAAATGGCGCGGTTCATAATACGCTCATCGCGTGGTACCGGCGATGGAGGAAAAAGGCCAAACTCCAGCAACGCGGCGGCCGCATCGTCCACATAGGGGCAATCTACACCAGCTCGAAGAGGAACGTAGAGACAATTACGCAATTCGCGTAGGACCCAAGTGCGACTGGAAGATGCGGCCACATCGCCGTCGCGTGTGAGACGGTACTGACGTAGAAGGTCTCGTACTTTGACATCAAGAGCGTCAACCGGCATCGCACGCAGCTCTGCCACATCAGTTGGACGGGCTATGACACGTCGACCGTAGCCAACCGTCTTTCCTGCCATTTCCAGCATCTCTACACGTGTGTCGGCATCATCGTGGCGCACTGCCAGTTGCCCAAGACGCGCAACGAGACGCTGCAAAAGGGCACGACGTGGGGCGTCCGCATTACCGCGACGATACGGCGCAATGACGTTGTGTACCATCGTACTCAAATGATCTCGCATGGATTCACCAGTGGCACAACGTCGCACAAGTAGTTCCAGCCAGTCATCCCAGACAGGGTGAACCATTGGGTGCACAGACGTTACCCGCTCCAATCGGAAGAGGGCATTCGCGATTTGCTCCGCAGCAGATGGATGAAGAGGATCCATGGCGGCAGCTGTAGCGACAGTGTCAGGGAATCCGGACGGAAGGGAATCCAACTCGGAAAGACGCAGGAGTAATTGCACACCCTCAGGTCTGTAGTACTCCAAACGTGGATGCAGAAAGAAGGCACGCGACAGCCACGATACCACCGACATGTCAGACCACAGTTGTGGAAAACGACGCAGAAGGGTAAACAGTACGTTAGCTGTCAGCACACGCGTGGCACGCTGTTCCACGTATGTAAAGCAGAGATATTCTGCTAAGCGACGCGCATCATCGTGGCGCATATTCTCGCCGTTTGCAACAATGACGGCCATTGCAAAAGCGGCGGCAGCCATGCGTTGGTTCCGCTCTCCACGTGTCGGGTCATTGATTTCATCAGGGTCCACCATGAATTCCTCTTCGTCCTCTTTACCACGAGTGTTTGCAGGAGTAGTAGTTGTAGAAGTAACTGCTTTGGCAGCAGATGCGTCAAGACGCGCCTTGGCAGCAGCCAAACGGGCGTCAAGGGCGAAGTCTTCGGCAAGGAGTGCGACAACGACTGACGGTGTAAGAGGTGTGTCGTGCAGGGCAAGATGCAGCGCATGGGCATGTAATGCAATCATTGCAAAATCATCCGTAGCCATTCCAACTAACAATCGAGAAATGGCATAAGGAACAGCATGATGCGCCGTTTCGCGGAGCGAGGTTAAAGAACGGCAGTCCACATCCTCGGCAAGGAGACCATTAAGGTGATTAATCAGCGCGCGTTGCCCTTCTCGGCGACGGGACGAATTGTGACGAAGACACATTTGCAACAAGGCACGCACATGTGTCCGTTCACGTACTTTTTGTGCTAGAGCCATTTGTGCACGACTGCGCTTACGTGACGGCTTACCGTCTCCAACGTCACCCTGTTCACCTCCCTCCTCCGCAGCGTTTCCATCTTCAAGATCCTCCTCTTCCTCATCAACATCATCTGCTTTCCCTTTAACTTTATTATTCACTCCGGCGCTTGTCTGGCTAGAATGGTGTGCACCATTACCATGACCTTTGCCCTTGTTCACTTCATACGATGCCCACTCGTACCACATAAGAAAAGCATGGACAACGTTGGGTGCCCCCCGTTCAAACTTACCAAAATATGAACGAAACGCACGCACTTCATACGGTAAGTGTTGCTGAACAAAAGGTGGAGGGACAAAGCGAAGGAGATCATTCAGCTCGGCGCCAAAAAAATCTGTCGTGCTGAGCTTGGATTTAAAATTAGCCAAAACTGCTCGCAGATCGGATGAAACTTTAGCAGCCAAATTAATGTCGATTTCCTTTGTACGCGCTGACCGTGGGTGGTGTGGGGCATTGCCATCCATCACGCGTCGGCCGCCATTACGGTTTACCCCACCACCGCCACCACGTCCAAACCCACTGCCCCTACTCTCCCCATGCCGTACCCCCGCTTGACGTTCACGAGAATACTTTTGTTTGTGGTACTTCGTCTTTTCCTTTTTAATGTTTTGGCCACCAACTCTGCCACCCTTCTTGGGACCCGGTTTTCGAGTTGGCGGTTGGCGCGCATTTCTGCGATGTGTAGGAGCTGGCATACTATGAGGATATGCCTGTTTGCGAACTCCACAGAACCGTGCTACAAGGTAATATAAATATATATATAATCAACGACAAAAAAAAATATTAAAAAAAACACAAAAAAAAACAGAAAAAAACAAAAAAAACGCAATATTCTCACCCCCCCCAAAAAAAAAAAACACGAGAGTGTAACACTTGTGATACCCGTAACCAAACAAATAAACAAACACCCAAAAAAGAAGCACCACACACGCATGGAAAATATCAATTTTTTTTGTTTGTTGTGCTCTGTCGCAATGAAAACAAAAACAGCAACAAGGATAAATAAAAGAAGATATAAAAAAAAAAGAAAAAAGTCCGTAAAAAGTTAATAATTGTCGGACACGCAGTAGACGCTCTGTTTTCTCTGCCTGTGCCGTCGCCACACCATTACAATCATAAATAGAATCTCTGTTTAAACAATAATAATAATAATAGTATGAGAATTTTTGCTTTAGAAAAAGATGGACACTGTCCGATTACAAGATAAAAAAAAGGAAAACATAAACTCGCGTCTGCAATCTATTAATTGGTCCTCAGACCTCATCTGCGTAAAGATTCCGCGCGCTGTGCTTGCAGCGGTCCGCGTCGCCTCAGGCAGACTGCGCCTCCGCCTCCGCCTCCGGCGTTGCGCGGTCGCCGGCCCGCGGCTTTGGCGGGGCGCCGTCGGCCTCGGGCGGGGCGGTGCCGGCCGCGTCGCTTCCCGCCGATCCGCGGGCCGCGTCCTCCGTTCGGATCCGCTTCGCCGCGCGCTCGCCGCACTCCGACGCGTCATCGCCCGCCTCGTCCCCCGCGGAGGCCGCGCGCGCCTCCGACAGAACCTCCGCGGCGTCGTCGAGAGCGGCGGCGTCGTTGGAGGCGGTCGTCGGAATCGCGTCGGTCGTCGCGGAGGACGTCTCTTTGGTCGCTTCGTTCGGAAACTCCGTTGGGATCGCAACGGGAGCCTCGGCGGGGGCCTCCACGGGCACTTCGGGGGAAACTTCGCGGGAAACTTCGCGGGGTGACTGGGACATGTCTGATATGAGCTGTTTGAAGGAGGTGGTGGTGTCTTTGAACTAACAGCACGCGTTTTTGTTTATATTTTTTTTTGTCAAACACAAAAAGGAGAAGGGATAAATGAATAAGTACAAAAAGATGTGCAGGAAGCAAGGACCACAACGTACATCTCTGAACAAAAAAGATTGACATGGTGACAATAATAATTGGTAGCACTACTTTGAGAAAAAGACAAGAAATACGTTGTCGAGGGCAAACTTTACTGCGCATTTCTTGTGCATGTTGTGTAATTGTAGATTCGGAGACTCGTTAAAAAAAAAAAAAAAACGTTAAACAAAAGAGAGATCTTCCTTTTTTGTTAGGATTCGTTTTGCTTTTTGTTATTCTTTTTTTTTTTTTACTCCATCGCAGTCACAGAAATCGTGTCTTGAAGGCTCATATAACAAATAATGACACAGCCAGCTGATAGCATCGCGCGGCATCAACGTCTGCGTCCCCAATGCAACTGTTCGCATCCGTTCCTACAGAACCATGGGACTCAGCGATGACACTCTTGCACATGTCAGCGCATTTCGTGATCTCCACAGCAGGCACATCCTCCATCATAAGCAGAAATCGTGTAAAGGACGTCGCGTATACAGCTGCCTGGGACGCCTCCTGCTGTCTTTCATTGGGTTTACCTGAATGGAATGGCACATGCAAAGGGTCCTTTTCTGCGAGGCTCTCGAACTCGACAGCCTCTCGTAGAGCCATAGAAAGGAGTCGCATCGACTCCGAAATTAGTCGTCCACGTAATGTCTTTGCAAGCACATCACACTTTGGCTCCTCGCCACGGAGCCAACAGGACGTCTCAGTTTGGCGACAGCTCCACAAAATGCCATTCTCCGACGTTGGCGGAAGCGGCATCCCTCGCGCCTGTCGTAACTGTGCCTCCATGTCTGCCATGCGCAAGTACGACACGGCAAGGAGCCAATGCTTCCGGTGCGCCGGAAACAGTGACGTGTTATCGTCCTCACGCATGCCCGTTTCTGTACACATATCACTACGCTTGTTGCCGGTGAATTCCTCCGCTGTTGTGGACAGGTGCAACTCTACAATATGCTCCAAACCGCTAAAAACTTCCGGCGATAGAGACTCACTTATTTTCGATAGGGCCGTCTGCACCGCTCCCACAAAACAGCGGCTATTTGGCCAATTGGTTGGCGGTGAGAGTGGATCAGGAAGCATACATGAGATGGCCTCACCAAGCGCAAGAACAAAAGATTGCGCAAAGGCGACATCAGCATCGGAGCGAAGGGTCCTTGCGGCGGACAAAATGACCACACTGCGCTTTGTGCAAAGATGACTTTCTTCGTACTTCGGCACCTCAAGTGCTTGGGCAGCGAGATCCAGCAGCGCGACACGTAAAAGCGGGGTGGACGTGTCGGACGGAACATCAGCCACATTCTCCAACAGTCTTGCGGCGGTCACATCAAGTAATGCAGCCGACTCGAGCGACAGGTGCGATAAGTCCACAACAGAGGTCATTGCAGAAGTAGAATGAACGTTATTACTGGCAGCAATAGATAGTCGCACAACATACAGCTGCGAGGTCACACGCAAAAGTCGTAGCAATGGCACAGGTCGAGCAAACGCTACCGGAATAGACACCGCCAAGTCACGCAAAACGGTACACATATCGGCGAGAGCGTCAATTTGTGTTACTATCGACCCTGTAGCTGTGTGACGCAAGAAGTGACCATAAGCTGACGTCAATGTCGCCACAACAACACGTGCAAAAGGAGCGTTTCGAGCATCCAACAAATCCATTTCCATTATAGCCTGTGTTACCAAAGAGATTGTGTCGAGCTGCATTGGACCGGTTGTGCACTCAACAAAAAGCCAAATCCATCCATCACGGTCCGACAACAAAGACGCGACTTGTGGAATGCAATGAAGTGGCGGTGGAGGTGGCATTTCACTCGGCATCGTACAAACTGCTTTGAGGTGCCACAACTGTTGCTCAGCACAATATGCCATAAAAGATAGGTATGAAGCGAACAACTCACCCAACGCTCGCCGTAGCGTGCTCGATTTTGGTTCCATTCTAGTACATAACGTGGCGCTCAAAAAGAGAAGGTTTACGAGCGCAGTTGAACAGGCGTGCTCCTCCGGGCCAAAGTGGCGACCAGAGTGAAGACGTTGAAGGAAACCCAATGCCTTCGGGGCTGCTGTGTTGATGAGAGTGCGTAGCACACTTGTCCATTCTTTTCCAGAGGAGAATGAGCTTGAATCGTAGTGGGCCGACGTCACTGCTGCGGTGGCTGAAAGAGCACAACGCTGCACTGAATCAAGCGAATGACGCCCAATGGCAAGAAGAAGACAATCAGTGGAATGAGCAACGACCTCCGCCACCATTGGACTCGCCACAACGAGGCTCATTCTAGAAGCAAAAAAGAGCGAAAAAAGACTATAAAGGAATAGCGATATCTATTTTTTTTAATACTTTCCTCACTCACTCACTCACTCACTCCTTTGCGAGTGAGTGAATGTATGTGCGTGTAATCAAACGCACGAGAAACCCTAAAATAGAAAGAGAAAAAAAAAGAAAAAACGAAGAGAAGGCGACAATCAATATGATATGAGAGCCCAAGTTGCGAAAATTCATGAAGGAGCAAATAAAAAGAAAAATGTGAGAGCAAAGGAATGGGCAAATAAGAACAGAAAAAAATAAGTAAAGCATTTTAATTGCCTCAGACCAGATGTAAGCAGTGCACCAAAAGAAAAAAATAGTGAAATGAATATTTCAAAAAAAAAAAAACGAGTATGGAAAGATGAAACCTGACAAACGCTAAGTTTATGTTAAACTGTTCGCCATCGCATCCGCCGCCTGTTGAAGATCTGTAAGCAGTTTGTGTGCCTCATTCATTGATAGGCGAAGGGAAACTGTCTCTTCATGTGGAAAACTCAAGTCGACCGGAGACACACCACTAAGGGGTGCGTTAGGCGTTCCCATCACATTTGGCAGCGGTTCTAATGCGAGGCGCAGTATGACAGCTGAGGTATCACAGAGCTCCTTTCTCTTTGCAGCAGCAACCACAAAAAAGAAGGCTGAAGCATCTACTAGCTTGTGGGTCATTTAGACAAAAAAAACGATAACTAACTATATGTAAATGTATTTCTATATAAAAACTGCACTACAAGAGAAAAAAAAAGAAAAAAAAGGAAATCATTACTTTTTTTGATATGATTTGAAACAAAAAAAAAAGAATATGTTAAACAACAAAAGAAGAGAAGTGAGCCAAATGAGAATCATTTCAATAAGACACTCACCAGAAAAACATCTAAAAAAATGAAAAGAAAGATGGCGTTCGTCAATAATTATTCAAAGAGAAAACAAGAAGCTTCGCCTCTCGTGTACATACGCTCAAATGAGCCCATTTTTTTCTTTGTAGCGATGAGCAACGAGAAGCCAACATATTCGTAGCGTTCGTTTTGTGGCTACTATTGTCCCTGTTCTTGCTTTGCTTTCCCCTTCGTTCTTTTTTTTTTAAATTTCATCTCTTCAAACATTTCATATCACTTCTTGTGTGTTTTTATTTGTTTTTCATTTTAAGTCCTGTATTGTCTTTAATGTGAGCACATGAGAACTCAAATGAACAGAATGTCCATCAGTGTTGCCTCTTTGGGCACACAAAGCGAGGGTTACCTTTTGTAGGTAATCAAATGGCTCGTCATAGGCCACTTCTCTACTGAAGCAGTGATAACAAACGGTACACATTACTTCCACACGCTGACACCTTCTTTGATGCGTCTGCTTTGTAGTCACTGTTGATACTCTTTTGATGATCTTCTTGGGGTGTATTTTGTTGTTGTTGTTTTCCTTTTTTGCGTGTTGCATCTTCTTCTTCTTCAGTGATTGCCCTGCTTATTCGTATGTGAGTTTGGGAATTTCTTGTTTTTCTTATCTTTTTGTTCTTATTCCCATGGTCTCTGTTTCACCGTTCCCTTTTTCTTTTTTTTTTCTTACATTCTCTCTCTCTCTTTTGAGTACATGTGCTTTAGTTGTCTTCCATACAGTTCATTGAATCGCCACTGGGTGGTTTTAGTTCTTCTTCTTATTCGGTGAAGGTGAGGCCTTTCGCTGGAGAATCGCCTCCTTGTATCGCAGATGCTCTTGATTGATGTAATCCGGGTCGTATCCCTCGCCACTTGTGCCGACCTCCACCCGACGGCGCGTGGAGGTGCTGTGGCGCGATTTGAGCATCGCGAGCACACCAGTTTTACCCGCCACGTAATACCCCACCCCCCCGACAATCGCCAAGAGCGTGAAATAGGTGAGAATCGTCTTTGGATCGGTCCCCGTCGCCTCGTCGATGGTCACGGTGCCGTTGTAGGCGGCGAGGTAGTACGTGGAGTTCGTCACATTGTTGTGAAAGTAGACAAAGAGGAGGAGGTTGTAATCCCGCGGCTCGAGAAGGGCGTCGGGGGTGAAGCTATACTGAAAGCTCACCGTCTCGCCGTGCCGCACGGTGCGGGCGTGGCGCACGACGGAGAAGTTTTGAATCACCTCATTGAATTGATGCACAGGGGTCAGGTGCCCGGCGATGAGGACAACGGTGTGGAGGTAATGCGGCGCATTGTTGTGAAAGGCAATGAGGCTGTCCACGGTGCTCCCGGCGGGAAGGGACATGGCGGAGGAGGCGCCGGGAAAGATCGCATACGTCGCGGCGAGGGCGAGTTTCTTTTGCTCCTCCGTCAGCTCCTCGTCGGCGACGGGGTCGTCGTCGTACACAACGGGCTCATCGTCGACGACAGGGGCGGCGGCGGCGTCCGCCTTGGCGTGAACCGACGTGGCCATCCACAGACAGGAGCCAAAAAAGAGCACAAGCAGCAATAGCAATGTCGAGCGAGTAGACCTCATTGTTATGGATAAAAAATAGCTATACAGCAGTCGTAAACCCTTGCAGAAAGATATATATATATATATATATATATATATATATATATATATATATATATGTGTGCGTGAAAAAAAGTAAAAAGAAGGAAATATTTTTTAAAAAGCTATAATCATCATCATCATAAATTTCCCAGTAAAACATCTTCTTTCCTGAAAAAAAGATGTTAATAGTAAAGCATTTCAGCAACGATCATATCAAATACGCAAAAAAAAAAACACAAAAAAGTGTCAAATGAAAAAAATAATACAGATAATGGGTGAAATACCTCTTATACTTTCCTCACGTTCCTCCATCACCTTAGTAAACGCAGTTGCAATGCGTAAGAACTGTTTCTGTGAATTTCATACAAACAAACAAACAGAAAAACGGAAAACCAAAAAAGAAAAAAAGAACATCAAAAGAAAATAAACTAATAAGACATCCATGTCATTTAGCACTTTTTCCCTTTCTCTCCATTTTTCTTTTATTGTTTCTCCACCGCCTTAAACCTTCTTATAGGTTTATTTTTGCCCCACCTTTGCCGCCTCCTTGACCCCGATCCACAGCGTTGATGATGATGCTATGAGTGCGCAGGTATCGCCATGCACAGCGGTCCACACAATGCACCTCGTCCAAAGTGAGTTCCGATGTTGAAAGATCTTTGCAGCACACATTAAAGCACTCCGCCTGTACACGGCTCATGAGCACCTCAATACGAAAGGATTCCTGTTTCACCGCCAACTGCATGTCTCCTCCTTTTTTTTTTAATAATAATACCTGTTTTGTTTGATCGAGTATTCTACTTCGTCCCTTGTAGAGGGGTGTGTCAATTCGTCTGCGAATCGTTTTATTTGTACCCAAATATTTTTTTGAGTCCGTTTCCTCCTCTTTCGTGACGGTCCAAATACTACCTCTCTAAATAGAAATGTGAGTCCAAAAGAAAAATAAATAAGTAAAACCATTATTAAATGTTATATTAAAAGCGAAAAAGATAATAGTAGTAAAAATAATCACGATGAAAGATTGAATAAACCAAAAAAAAAAAAAAACCACTGTGTAAATCATAAGAATAAAATGATGAAAACAAACAGAAAAAAAAAATGTAAACTCCGCAAAGGATTATTGAACTGCTTCTAACGGCTCATCTCGAAATCTCTTTATAGAAAAAGGGATGCCAAATCTTTGAGTTTTTTGATTCATAATTTTGGGCTTTTTTTCTTCTTTTTTGCTTGTATGTTGTTTTCCTTCATATGTGTGAAAATGATGGAGCTGCTTGTAAAGGCACAGCCACCGCTGCTTCTCCCTTCCCTTTCCCCCACTAAGTGATCGAGAAAGGGTTAAGAGTTGAGAGAAAGAAAAATGAGAAACAAAAATGAGTTATTCACTCTGTCTTTCATTTTTATTTTTTGTAAGATTTAATTTTCGTTTTTCTCTTTTCGTTTTCTTTTTTTTTTTATCGTCACTCCTGTGCAGAGAAATGATCTAAAGAAAAACTCCCTTTCTCGTTTCCTCTTTTTTTTTTCTTCGGTTTGCTCGTTTGCTTTGTTATCATTTTTGGTTTTGCCTTTTTTTTTTCTTTGAGTGAAGTATGTTTAAAATTATTCTCCCTCTTTTCTTGTTTTCACCAACTTCATTTTCTTATTGTCGTCCTTTTTTTTTTCTTGTGTTTTTTTTTTTTTTGGGGGGGGTGAACACATATCCCATTAAAACAGAGTAAAAAGGGGAATAAACAAAAAAAAAAAAAAACTACGAAATGTGTATGCAGCAAATCGACTGCGGGAGCGAACCCATTTGAGTGGGAATGACAATATGTGAAGTAAAATGAAGCGATAGTACGAAGAGAGTAAAGGAGGGGGCAACTCCAAGTTGGATTGTTTTTTTCCCTTGTTTTTTTTCACCGTTTCTTTTGGTAATTGCTGTTTTGGTTATCCTTTCCTTTTCCTTTCTTCTTCTTTTCTGGTTTTGTGGATTGTCATCTTTTTGAATTCTCTTATTGTTTTTGTTTTTTTTCCCTCTCCGTTCACGTCGCCCCCTTTCACTATTCCCCATCTCCATTTACATACATATATATATATATATATGTGTGTGTACACCCAATCCCTGTTGTCAACGCAGTACAAAAGCAAGTAATACTCTTTCAAATGCCACAACACACGTTGATATATTCTGTAAGCAAGAAAAGCAGCTGAGAGGGGTGGTGCTCATTCCTTGCGAGACGAGCGTCACGACGGCGTCGTTAAACAAACCGCCCAAAATTTCCTCCATCGGAAGTGGCGATCCCGAGGCGGCGGCGGGGCCGAGCAGAGCGCCAACACCTAACGGCGAAGTGGCAATACCGCGCGCCGTGCACGAGAGGGCGGTGGGACGAACAAAACCAGTCAACAACGGACTATGGCAGGCGTTGAGATGACGCCGTGTGAAAGTGCGGCCCATGAAAAAAACACTTCGCCGCATCCTAATGGAAAAAATAGAAATGCCAATTAAACCTGGTGTGTTTTGTTGTTGTGGTGGTGTTCATTCATTTGTAAGCAAAAAGCAAAAAAAAATAATTTAGAGGGAGAAAGAGAAGCGAAAAATAAATAAATGAGGAAAAATATCGTCTCCATACACAAAAAAAGGAAAAAAAAAGCAGACACACATAACAATAATAAAAAAAAAAACAATTCAAGCATAAAATAAGATTGCAGAAGTGTAATAAAAGCAATACACTCCAACATAACAAGTATATATATGTATATATGTATATATATATATATATGTATATATAGGTAGATAGATAGATTGTTCACTCTGTGATGTATGAATGTTCTTCGCTGTTGTGATTCAACGGGTTGTGTCTCCATTCCGTTTCCCATCCCTCTCGGCGCCAATGTATGAGATGAATGCCGCCCCTTGCTCCCGCCGCTCGTTGCGCACCTCAAACCACATGGGGAGTTGTTGCGCGATGCCCTCCAACGTGCCGTACCGCCGCATCATAGCACGTGCTTCCTTGGATAGGTTATTCATGATCGTCGTCTCCGACGCTCCGCCAACGGAGAAGAGGGCCATGAGTCGAATGAGATCGCTCAGCGAGTTGCACGGTGGGTGGAGCAAGTGGGCCGGTGGCATCGTCCCATCCCTTCGCCCAACCACAAGTGAGGAAGCCCCGAAAACCTCATACACACGAAAGTAATTGCGATTGCGTTCAAAAAAGTCCTGTCGTAATCCCATCGCCTCGAATGGGAGATTCCGCACCGCCGGGCTCACTCGAAAGCGGTGCCAATCCACTGGGTGCGCCAACGGCATCAACGCGGCGAGCATTTCCGCCTTTTGTGCCTCACTGCAACGCCCCCATGTCCCCGCGTCCCCGCGCTGCCCGCCTTTACACGAGAGGGGCACACGCGCCCCTTGCGCCAAGGCTGCCTGTCGCGGCGTACACACCATTCCCTCCCGCACCACCAGGTAGAGGGAGTGCAGCTCGACAAAGCGGTCCACTTCCTTGTACGCAACATCGAGCTGCCGCCGCGCGCGCGTGGTGAGGGCGGAGAGGAGCTGCGACGGCGTGAGCGGACGCTCGTGCAGCGCGAAGAGCGTCTGCTGCAGAAGCACAGGCGTCGGCGTCGTCTGCCACGTCAGGCTGGACGGCTGTTCGTGCGCGGCGAGGACGGCCCACGGCCGCACGCGGTAGGCGGCGAGGTGCACATCGAACACGTGCCGCAGTCTGTCAAAGACGAGGATGGACGCGCCGCTCGGCTGCGCGGGGCCGAAGTGCTGCTCGAGTTGGCGCAGCAGCGGCGGGGGGAGCGCGTCGGGGAGCTCCGTCACCGCCAAACCGCCGCGCAGTCGGCGCAGCGCGTCCTCCCCGCGCGCGGCGAAGGCCCGAAACGCGTCGAGCATCGGCTCCGCGAGCGGAAGGACCTCAAACGGCGCGGCGGTTTGGGGGTCGTCGGCGAGGACGAGGCGCCGCTCCGCGTCCATCATGCGGAGAAAGACGGCGTCCTCGCTCGGGCCGAGCACGCGGCAGTCGAGCGTCGAGGCGGGAAGGCGCCGCAGCGCCGAAAGCGTCTCCGCCACCGACGCGTCCGGCGGCACACACATCGCGCGCCGCGGGTGGCGGAGGAGAAGGCGGAGGGGGACGTAGTGCTCGCACGGCACGGCGGACTGCAGCAGCGCGAGCAGTTTGCGCGCCATCGGGTCGTCCGCTGCCGTCTCTGTGGGCGGCGCCGCGGACGGCCCATCCGCCCCAACGACGACCGGCGCCCGTCGCGCCAACGGCGGCCCGGCCGCGCGCACCACGCCGTTGCGCGCCGACACGAGTTGCGGATAGCGCTGCAGAAACGCCTCGAGCGCCGCCGGGCCGCCGCAGCGCCGCCGCTGGAGGGCGGGGAGGGCGGCGAAGACGGCGGCGGTCGAGGCGTGCGCCTGCGGAGACGCCGCCACGTGGGCGAGGGCGATGGCGACGACGTCGGCTCCGGCCCCGGCGCGGTCGACCTCCGCCGCGAGGAGCGCCACGCACACGCCGGTCGAAAGCGCCTCGACGCGGAACCACGCGGGGCGGTCGTGCATGTAGCGACGCAGTCCGCCGGCGACGCGGGGGAGGACCTCGACGGCCTCCTCGCTCAGGAGGGGCGTCAGGCGCGGGAGGGGGAGCGGGCCGTGGCGGCGGAGAATGGAGCGGAGGTGCATCGACAGAAACGCGTCCTCGTGGGCCTCGAGCACCGTGCGAAGGCTGTGCCGAAGAGCAAAGCACCGGGGAAGTCGGCTCACACACGCACGACGGACGCGCATTCCCTCTCACCGCAACGAGTGGAAAAGTAAAGACGGCGCAACACACCCACGTAAAACAAAAAATGAATAAATAAAGGAAATGCACTCACACACGCACTCTCCTGATTGAAATGGGTAATGTCCCCTTTTGTATATAAACACGTTCTTATAAACGTCTTAATGCTTGTGAGTTTGGTTAAACAAACAGCACTAAAAAATAGAAACAAAAAGGTAAGAGAATGAATTGAAAAGAAAAAGAAAAAGATATTTACCTATCCACCTCAATGAAGTAAACAAAACTAGTACATATCCAAATAAAAAAGAAAATAATCATACTGAAGACAGCAATAGGCAATAGTTTCAACATAGAATGGTCCTGTTTTGAATAAGTATTTCATTCCTCTTGTCAAAAACAAGAAAACACCCAACACGCACACACACAAAAAAAAAGAAAAAAAAACTTTTTCTTTTTCATCTTCGATCATTATCACACCATCAGCTGTGATGAACACAATCACCCCCCCCCCTCAAAAAAAAAAAAAAAAATTCTCCTACACAAACACAACCACACCAGAAACAAAAAAAGCAACCAAAGTCAAACAAACAAAAAATGCAGGTCAACACGAAAAAAAAAAAAAGAGAGTAAAAGAGCAAAAATATTTTGATTCACTTTCTGTCCTTCTTTCCTTCATTTTATATTTCTTTCCTTTTTTTTTTCTCTCTTGGCACTTGTTGCTTTCCTTCTCTTCTCTTCTTTGTTGTGTGTGCGTGTGTGTGTGAGTGTGATTAATTAGCTCTTCGTGTGCTTTGCACTTGGACAGCGTTCTGTGCCATATGAAAGAGACTCTGTCCGATTGCCATGCCGAGACCGACGCGGACGGACCCCCAACCAATGCTGAGACGACTATTGGCCCAACGAAAGGCCGCCACAAGGTGTCGTCCACGAACGGGAGAATGATTGACGTGATGATGTGCAGTTTTCGCATCCGCCTTGGCATCCGTGAAACTCTCGCCATAGCGATAAATAAAGAGGGTTTGAAGGAAAAAGGAGTGCAAGAGGGGCCAATAACGCATCGGCACGGAGCCGGACGGGGCGCCGTAAATAACAGAGCGTACGTAATTAAACGGTGAACTCATCACAGACGCCAAAAGGGCAGCGATGAGGTTAGATATAAAGGCACACGTCCCACACCTTTCACGACTCCACAATGTGTGCACACCGCTTGTGTGGGTTGCACTCGAGTTTGCCATCTCGCACACCTCACAGTTGGGGGATTCTTCGTGCATCCCTTGCGCCCGCCGTTCCGCAGACATCACGTAGGAGTCTAAAAAATCTTTAAAAGCCGTTGCGCGGCGCACCGTCTCATACACCACACCAAATACACAATCTCGAAGAGCTGTGGCTCCGATACCACGGAAAAATATACGCCAACCATTCTCTTGGTACATTCCCCATGTCACGTTCCAAAAAGAATTGTTATCATTACCATTCCACATACGATACTTAACGACCTGAAGTCCATTCAGAACTGCTCCGTTGAGGCAACCCGCAAAGAATCCAATAAGAAAGGCATTAAATTGTGGCGCATGCGACGCGTGTACACGGTCGGGTAAACACTTCTCAATAAATATGCGTGCAGAGTCTTGAAAAAACATATACGAGGCCCCTACAAGTGTGCGATACACAGCAGCATTCATAAAACCCTGAAAAGGATGCTCAAAATTGCGACGATCCAGAAAATACTGACGGCGGTGTTTGACACGAACATACAAAGCGCGATCAAACGGGTTAAAGAGAATGGCCTGAGCGGCGCCGGATATGAGTGCTGGTCCTGCGGTATAAAAAAAACCTTCCGGTTTACTATCTGAAATTTCCATTAAAGGAAACACCAACAAGAATGGAAAATATGATGAACTAGATTTGACAAATGTATACTTATAAAACTACAAATATATAGTCAATGAAAACAGAAATGATAATTATAATAAACCACCTATGTAACTAATACCTCGATAATCAAGTCAAAAATTCACCGTTTTAAAACGTAAACAGCTATCGTTTGACTGGAGGAGAGGAAGGTAGCTCTGTGAACAGTAAGGCGGGGGAAGGGGGAGGTAATTCAGAAGAGAAAAAAAAAAAAAATGCATAATGAAAAACTCACAATTATGAAAAAAAAAAAAAATGAAATCCCATGTAAAATAAAATGCCACAAAATAAGGTAAATATTAAAAGAGGATTTCAAAATAAATTCAAAAAAAAAATATTTCTTTTTAAAAATACGTATCTATAAATGGACCGCATTACAAGCACACTATAAGAAGTTCTTTTTTTTTGTTTTTGTTTTTGTTTTCCGATCTTGTTAAGTGAGTAAACAACCAACGAAGAGAGAGAGAGAGAGAGAGAAAGAGAGAAAGAAAGAGAGAGAGAGAGCACAACTCCAAACAGAAGTGAGAATGTTTACGATTACCAGAGAGAGAGAGAGACAACGAGAGAGTTCCCTCCCCACCCCCACCATCGGTGCACTTCACTTCCCCAAAACAAAAGAAAGAAAGCTTAGGAAAAAAAGAACAAAAAAAAAAAACAAATAGAAACAAAATTCTTTTTTTCTCATCGTTGTTTATTCAATCAGTCCTTTATGTTTACTTTTCTTGTTTCTCTTTTCGTTTTTTTTTCATTTTTTGATAATTCTTCACCTCTATCTTTTCCTTTTGTTTTGTCTCCCTATCGTTCCGTACTCTTATAATCGTATTGTTCCCCACATCATCATTCCTTTTCGCCGTTTTTCGCCTTCTTTTTTCTTTCTTGTTGAAAAGGTAGAGAGAGAGAAACAAAAAAAGGAAAAAAAAGGAAGTCGAACCTTTTCCTCTTTTCCCATTTCTCATTCATTAAAAGTTCATTTCACTTTCACCTTTTTCTTTACCTTTTCTACTCTTTCTCCTCTTTCTTTTTTTTTTTTGTGTGTGTGTGTCACTCCCTCTCATTCTCCACTTTTTGCACCTGTTCAGTAAAATCCCCCGCGGCGTCCTCTCGAGTGATCCCCTCTGTTTCTCTTATTTCTGCCATTGTTAGAGTTGTGGTTATGCTTGTTGTTGTGCCCTCCGTTGCTGCTCTGTGCGCGCGTGCGCTTTCTGGTGTGTTCCCCCGTTCCCGGCGGCGGCGGAAGTGTCGCGAGAGATTCCCTCTTCCCCGCCGCCCTCCCCGCCGTCTCCCTTCTCAGCGTGGGGAGTTGGTGCGTACCTGTCCAACTCTCCGTGAGGGCGCCCATTGGAATGTGCTTCGCCGCGAAGGCGCCGAGAATGACGCGGAGGTTGTGCAGACACCCGAGCGCCTGCGCCTCGCACGCGGTGGCGGCGTTCTGCTGCGCCAACTTCTTCACGGCGTACACCGCGCGCGCCTCCAACTCCGCGACGGCCGCCGCCAAGCGCCCGCACGCCGCGCCGAACGCCTCGTCCCGCAGCTGCCGGAGAAACGCCGCCCCCACCCGCTGCCCGGCCGCGACGACGGCGAAGAGCAGCGCCTCGAGCGCCGTGAGGTCGTCGGGGAGCGCCTCGCCGCCGCCCACGCGCCGCCGCAGTGCGCCAAACGCGGCCGCGTAGACGGCGTCGGCCGACTCCGGCGGGGCGAGGCGCGCGGCGGCGGCGACGGCCCTCGCGGCCCACGCGGACTCCCCGGACAGCGCCCCGGCGTCGGCGAGGGCGGGGAGGAGGTCGACGCCGCCGTCCACGTGCGGGGCGAGGAGGGCGAGCTGCTCCATCCCCCGCCCCCCGCGCAGTCCGTGGCGCGCGAGAAAGGCGGCGAGCAGCGGGCGGCCGCCCTCCGCGCGCACGGACGGCAGCGCGGCGGCGACGGGGACGAGCTGCGCGAACTCCGCCGCCGTCACGGTGGCGAACACGCGCTGGATGAGGCCGAGCACGTGCGCCTCGACCTCCGCCGTCCACTGCGGGCGGAAGGCCGGGTCGAGGGCGAGGCGGCGGAGGTGCGCGAGGGCCATGCGGCGCTCCTTCGCGAGCTGCGCGTCGTCCTCCGCCTCGCGGTCGTCGCTCATCCAGTGCAGCAGCTTCGTCACCACCGGGCGGAAGGACGTCTGCACGAGCGCGTCCAGCGCGGAGGAGGCGGCGTGCCGCACAGCGGACGAAAAGCCCGCCTCGTCGAGCATCACCTGCATCAGCACGTCGGCGCCTTCGCGGGAGAGGTACTCCCAGCGCTTGTCGAGCACAGAGACGGGGCCGAGGGCGGCGATGCCGTGGACGGCGGCGATCAGAAGCGGCGGCGTGTCCTCCGCCCCGCTCAGAATGCGCACGAGGGACGTCACCACCTTCTTTAGGGCGTTGCCGTCGCGCAGGTGGTGGCCGTAGCGCGCGACGAACTCCAACGCCCGCACGCGGAGCAGCAGCGGGGTGTCGGGGTTCTCCGCCTCGCTGAGGAGCTGAAGAAGCGCACGGGCGTGCTCGTCAATCTTGGCGGGATCCTCCGACACGGCGGACTGCAGCGTCGCGTAGAGCTCGGCCACACTCGCCGTCGGCGCCGTCGCCTCGAGGGGGGGAGAGGGCGTCGTTCCATCCGCAACGGGCTCCTCCGAGTCGTCGGGGTTGCGTGCGGTCGGCTTGCGCTTCGGGGCCATTGGACGTCAACAGGGAAAGGGAAAGAGAAGATCTCTATAAATCTCGTATTAATCCGCAGTATTAGCTTTGTCGATGGA
The DNA here is from genome assembly GCA_030849715.1 of Trypanosoma mega. Classification (NCBI taxonomy): domain Eukaryota; phylum Euglenozoa; class Kinetoplastea; order Trypanosomatida; family Trypanosomatidae; genus Trypanosoma; species Trypanosoma mega. Next base: position 23,375 of record JASANV010001407.1, on the reverse strand, counting down.
AAAATGAGGTAGTAAACATAATAATACATGAAAACAAGGAGTACAATGAGTTTTGTACAATATAAACAAAGAAAAAAAAAAGAGGGAAAATATTATATATATATATATATATATATATATATATTTATATATATATATATATATACAAAAATATAGAAAAACATAAAGGATAAGTGGCAACACACAGACACAGAGGACAAACAGTATATATATATATATATATATATATATATATATACCTCTAAAAGAATTTTTTTTAAAAAAATTCTTACTCAAAAAAAAAAAAAAGCAAATAATTAAAATATAAGTAAGAGAGTGAGTCACGCATAAAGTCTTTATAATTCACGTGTCACGTGAATTATAAAGTCAAATACACATATACACATATAAACCCGCAACAAAAAAAAAATAATAATAATAATCACCATAGAATAACGAAAGGAAAAGGAAGGTATACTCAAAGAAAAGAAAAAAAAAGAAAAAAAAAAGTAAAACGCTCCCTTTTTCGTTTCCCCCCTCTCCCCTCTCTCCCCATTAACATAGACTCCCAAGAAAAAAAAAAAAAATCCCACTAGGTATTTAAACTGGAAGCACAAATAAGCGCCAGCAAAACCCGTAGAATCATTGACATAAACTAATCACAAAGAAAATAAAGAAAAAAAAAACCATCATCATCCATCCTAATCCTTAAATATTCTCCCTAATTTTTGTTTTTTGTTTTGGAGGGTATTTTTATTCCCTCATTTTCTTGTCTTCCTCACTTTTTGCTACATGTTGATAGTAGAAATTCTACTTCCATTCGTTTGTATATATATAAAAATAATTTTTGTTCTTTTTTTCTTTCTACTTTTTTTGTTTTTTTGGATTGCTTGCCTTTTTGTTCTCTCGTTTATTTACTTTTTTTTTCTTTTTTGTTCATACTGTTGGCGCCATGAAGAACAATGAGAGAAATAATAATAATAATAATAATAATAATAATAATAATAATATGTAAACCTAATTTTGTTTTTCTGCTCTTTCTTGTTTTCTTGTTGGGTATAATTCTTATCTTTTTTTTTTTGTGTGTGTGTTTTTCTTTTTTCTTTTCTTATGACCTTCTTGTTGTTTTTCTGTATACAGCGTCCTACTTTTGTGCCGCGAGCAGCAGGTTATGCATATCCACCACGGCGGCGTACGTGGCGGCGGCGAATTCCTCCGCGGTGTGCGTTGGGCCGCCCGTTTTCCAACACGACACGTTAAAGAGCAGACAGTCCGGCGCGGCGGCGTACCCGACGCCGTATCCCGCACTCACCGGCCCGAACCCGCCGCCGATGAGGGCGTCCGAGTAGAGCGAGGAGGTGCTCAGCATGTTACTCCCAAACGTCGCGAAGGCGGCGTCGGCGAAGAGGGCGGGCACGCGCTGCGCGTCCCGTCGCTCCGCCACCCTTCGCAGCGCAAAGAGGTGCCGATCGACGCCTTCGCCCATTTTGGCGTTCTTCGCATTCGCCGTGTGTTTCCGCACGGCTGCGAGGAGCGCGTCGAGCTTCTCGCTCGCCGTCGCGCGCGGCTTGTCGATGCACAGCGCGAAGGTTTGGCTCTCCGGGGTGGCGGAGCGGATGCACTCCGTGCGGCCGCGGAGAAAGGCGGCGGTGCTCGCGCTCTCGTATGTGCTCGCCGTGCTGCGGAAGAGGCGCCACCACGCCAACTGCATCGCCACCTGCATGAACGGGTCCGCCCGCACGCGGCCGTCGCGGAAGACCGCGCTGGCGGTGCCCACGTCGGGGAGAATCGTCGTGCTGAAGTCCATCCGGCGCATCTCCGCGGCGAGGCGCGATGTGGCGCCGGCCGCCTCCGCCTCGAGTTCGGGGGAAAGGCGCCATCGCAACGGACGCACCGCCTCCGTCGGGGCCGCGTCCCGGCGCATGCCGGCGCTGCGGCGCATCATGGAGTGGTTAAACACATCCTGCGTGTAGCGCAGCACCGCCACACCATCTCCCCAGCTGTGCTCAAAGTTTACACCAACAAAGCCGTCCTTGGAGACCATCACGGAGAGACTCTTATCCCACCAGCGATTCGTGTTCTTGACGAGCATGACCCGATTCGCCGCGATGGCGCCGGGGAGGGAGAGAAAGTCCACCTCCACATCCTCATCCAAGTTGAGGACAAACATGGCGGAGTCCACTTGCTCAAAGCTCCGTTGATTTTCCTCGTGACGCATCATAGCAACGCGCACCGCATGCCATTTCGTGCGTTCCATGGAGGTGAAAATCCCCACATCTACTTTTGGAGGCGTTGGATTTAATTCCGTAATGGCACGAAGACGTGCGTATATTTGTTCCTCCGGTAATGCACGCCCATTGCTATCGGCGACGGTCACCACATATTGATATCCACGATATTGAACAAGAATGTGTGGAGCAAACCCTACCCCCACAATCTCATCCTTTAATACACCTGGAACGCGGGTGGAGTTCATCAAATTATCGTATTGCGACATATCCAAAGGAAAGGCGTGGAAGTTTGATCCAATAGCCATCACCTTGGCAGCGAAGTACTCGGGGGAGTTGGCTACTGTACGCTGAAACCAATCCTTACGACAATGATGATTTTTTGATCCAAAGTAGAAAACCTCCGGCTTCAGTGTGTTGGCGAGATACATGCGGTAAAACTCCACACTACTGCTAACCCAAAACGCTGCGCGAGTGAGCATATCCCTCTTGTCCGGGTCTCGCCTTGTGAGGAGACAGGGGTTGTAATTTATAGGTAATGGTTGTCGATCTTTTAGGTATAAATCAAACCAATCTGCGGAAATGTACGAGGTGTGCTTATTAGCCTTATCTGTGCGTACTAATTCATCATGTAGTTTGGCACCTTCTCCTGTTTCAAACTCCTGAACAATTTTGGTGGTGGCCTCAAACTGCTTCGGAGGCACAAGCGGCTTGACCGCATCCAGGTATCGGGCACATGTCTTTGAAAGTTTCGGAATGGGGAGACGAAACAGCGCGCGTTGAAGATGTCGTGTTGGAATAATGGATGGTTCAAGGGTTGTCGTGTCCGTACACGTTCCTATCGTCAATTTCTCTGTCAACGGACGCACACGCGACCAATCGGAGAGGTCCTTTGGCAACTCCAAAGGGGCCGCAAGACAAAGACATGACCGTCGTAACATTGTATTAGTCTAAAATAAGTGCAATGAGTAAGCAAATACCGAAAACAGACAAAAAAAAATAATAATCTCCTGAAATAATTTAGGGGTCTCCAACAGAGGCCAAACTTTGTTTTTTTGAGAAAATGAAAGTAAAAACTAATGCAAAAAAAAAAAAAGAATACATAACACAAAGACATGTATGTATATAATTTGCTATGAACAGTAGAGCAAATAAAAATAACAGTAAAAAAAAAAAGTCAAACTAACAGTCGAAACCATATACATATATATTTACACGTTTTTGAGAATGGATGGGTGCAAGAACACACTTTTTCTTTTTCTCAAAAAAAAAAAAATAATAATAATAATCAAATAGAACAATCATACGCAAGAAATCAACGGGGAAAAAACATCAAAAAAAGAGAGAGAAAAGAAAAAGGTGTGTAATGAAGCCTTTTGGTTGTTCCTTCTCTTGTCTAGTCGCATTATCCCAACAAATGCGAGAAAGGGAAAAGATGGAAGCATCATTTTGGAATAATAAAAAGAAAAAAAGAGATCAGCTCCACAGGTTCTGAACGGTAAAAAAAAAAAAAAAGAAACAAAAAGGAGAGTAGTTTTCCGTTTCTTTTTTGTCGTTCTCTATACTCATTCGAATAAGCAATTTACGTTCTCAAAACAATGGAAGAATCACACATGTGTGTCCTTTTTTTTGTTATTTGATTTTTTTTTTCTTTTCTCTCCTTTTGTTTCATTCACTACGCACTTAAAAATGCAAGAATATGTAATTGAATTTTGTTTACTCTTTTTTTTTCTCTTTCTCTTTCTTTTCCCTCTTTCCGCCCCCTCCCTTTCGTTTCTGTTTGTGTTGGTGTGTATTTCCGCAAATGTCTCTTACGCGGGCCGCATCATAATCGTCGCGTTACGCAATTTGGCGTCATCAATGGTGACTCCTCGATCGAGCAGTGGTCGTGGCGGTACGTCCCTCGCAATGAGGCGAAACCCCTCGACACGATCGCACTGCGCGGCGAGTGCAAAGACGTCCCCGACAGTGTGTCGTTTCGGGTTGACAATAAATTCCTTTCGGTCACCCGACAAATTCACAATGGCGAGGCGCGCCGTCTCCTCCCCATCCCGAACCTCCAAACCGCCCTCTGTTGTTGCATTTGTTGTATTTGTATTCATATTTGTATTTGTTGTATTTGTATTTGTTGTACTTGTTGTTGTGTTTGTTGTATTTGGTTGGAGTTGGTGTCCGGCCCCGGCGAAGGGCACAAACGGGGCGGTGTACTGCTGATCCGTGCAGTCGCGCAGCTCCATCTCGATCTCCGCATTCGGGTGGGCGGCGGAAATGATGTCGGGCACAAAACCGTCCCGAAGCGCCGCAAAGAAACGCGCCGCCTCGGCGCCGTGCATCGGGCGCAGCGGGTCGTCCCCGACGCGAAACCCGTTCGCGTAAAGCGTCACCTCGACGGATCGCCTTTGCGGCCGCTCGTCGGCGATCGGCGGGCTCTGCGCGGCGGTGTGTCCGAGTCGGCGGCCGCGTCCGGCGAAGAGACGCGTTTCCGCCGAACTCAAAGCGGCCGACGCGTTTGGGCGGCCCGAAAAGAGAGCCGTCGCGAGGGACGGCGCGTCGTCCGCCTCGACCGCCTGTCCGGACGAGGGGCCGCCGCCGACAAAGTGACGCATCGGGTCCTCACGCAGACGGCGAAGGAGTTCCTCCGCCTCGTCCCGATCGCTGGACATTCCGAAAGGAGAGATTCGGGTAATTCCACTACACACAAAGAAGAGGAGAAGGGGAAGGAGGGACAGGTTTGGTATCTCCGTGGTTGCTGCTGTGTACAACAACAAAAGGATAACAGAAGGAAAGAAAAAGAAAGCGTTTAAAATGAGAATATTTCTCATATATATATATATATATATATATATATATATATATATATATATATATATATATATATATATATTTATATATATAAATGTAATTATGTACAAAGAGAAGTTTATGTAACGAAAACCGTGCAATCGCACATAAGCAATGTAAAAAACAGACACACACAAAAAAAAACAATGGAAAACATTGCACTTCTCTTCTCAACGTTTCGCTGTTTGCCTGACATTAAGAGAAAGGATGTAAGGGAAAAGCAATGAGTGCTACAAAACTAATTCTTCGAGCTCATTTATTTGTTGTGTACTTCCTTTTCCTTTTCTATGAGGGTTGCCGCATAAGTCCACATAAGTCAGAAAGCGATCAAAACAAAAAAAAGAGTAAAGCCAAAACTGAATCTTTTCTTTTTTTGTTCCTCCACATAGAAAAAAGAAGGCAGCGAAAAAGTAAAGAAACAAAAAATTGTTTTTTTTTTTTTTTTTTTGGGGGGGGGGGGTAACCGAAAAAGGCAAATAAAAAGAAAAGCCCATTGAACATATAACGAAACAAAAACCAAAAAAAAAGTATTGGTGAGAAAAAAGCGAAAAAAATGAAAAATATCTAAAAAAGCAAAAAACGTAATCAAAACGAAGAAAAAAAAATTTTTTATGGCAAAGAAATAAAAAAAAAGGAAAAAAATAATGATAATAATCACAAAACGTAATGTTCACAAAATGTCACCGTGATTCATTTCATTTCATCATTTTCATTCATTTTTTGTATTCGTTTTCTCCATCATTTGCTCTCCTGTCTTTATTTTAGTCGCCTCACACCAACACGCACACATTATTTAAAGTAAAAGTAATTTAAAAAAAGAAAGAAAAATGTACAAACGCACATAAGAAAAAAAAAAAAAAAAGCAAAGAAAACAAAAAAAAAGTTTCGAGGAAAAATCACAAAAAAAATAACCCCAAAAGGAAAGAAAAAAAAAAGATCCAAATGGAATGCAATACAACTCAATACGTTTATTTCATTTTGTTATGTTAGCGTTACTATTACCATTACTATTCATTCCTCTCAATCTCAATACAATGTCTATCATTCAGTCCTCTTTTCACACATTTCGATGCCTCAAAAAGAATTAAAAAAATCGGTGCAATAAAGAAACTCAAAAGATAAGTATGGAGATTTAGTACAGCAAATAATAGTAAAAGCATAGTAATATTAAATGCATCTCTCTCTACATATGTGATCTTTGCAAAGAAGGAAGATTTTGAGGGATTTTCTCTTTCCCTTTCTTTTTATTATTTCAGAACGCGTCTCTTAAAGTGAATACAAACACAAAAAAAGGAAATCGCATCACAGTCCGCACGAAACATCAATAAAAAGCTTTCCAAATGTTTCCTCTTTTGCATCGCTTTTTGTTTTTTTTTTTCTTTACATTTCTGCTCTCTCCCCCTTTCTTTATCAAAGAAACACACAAAGATACAAACAAACATCTTTTTTTTATGCCTATGATACCGTTTTTAAATCGCTACATCTTTTTTTTGTATCTCTTTTTCTCTCTCCGTCACTGACATTTCAACTACATACGCACACATAAACACCAACAGAAAAAAGAGGAAAAGAAAGACATATATTCTTTCTTTTTGGTGCTATTTTATTTCTATAACAGAATATGCGCGTACGGGTGAGAACCGAGTTCCCTAAGCAACTACCTAAAGGAGTAAAGAACATAATAAAAAGAAAAGAGAAGGGATCAGAAAAAGAATTATTCTTTGGAAGTAATTGCACGGTTCACAGACAGGCTGCGTTGGTTTCATCAATTATATAAACAACACACGGGGGGTTAACAAACACATGCGCATAGCTGAAACAATAGTTTTTGTTAGTCAATCACTTACGAAAGGGGGGTTCCCGGAATCTTTCTTCCCATAAAAACCCCGCCGCGTGGAAGGGCGTAGGGGTGGGTGGGATGGAAAAATTGTTTTAAAAACGCCCTTTTAAAAGTCGATGTATTCGGCTTTAACGCAAGAAGAAGCTGACAAGCAAGAGAGAAGAAAAAGGAAAAAATTAGAAACAGATAAAAAGGGATTCCGGAAGGTATACTCAGGTAGGTTTTCCCCCCTGAGCACATTCTTTTCACAAGTTTCCATCATTTCCTTTAACGCATAAAAATGTGCGTATGTTCACTGGTAATATATATATATATATATATATATATATGTTTCTCTTTTTTTTTCTTTTTTTTTTTTTTGGTTTTGGTGCTAAGCACTTTCTACACTGAAATACTTTCAACAAACCTCACCAATACATAGACGTATAAATATAAAAAGATATAAATATACATAAATATATATATATGCAATCGTATATATTAGTAGAATACAAATATTGATATAAATGTATGTACATATGTATATATATATATATATATATACAACAGTTTGAAAGTATTTATGGTGAGAAAGATAACGAATGGCCCAAAAAAGAATCCGTAGTTACGCTGTTGAAGTAACGAAGGAACATAAAAAATACACATATAAAAATAAAATCAAAACAAAAATTAAAAAAACAAAAAAAATAAAAACTTTTACATAAACAGAACGAAAGGAGAGAAGAAAAAAAATATTTTTCAATTCTTAAAAACATTGTTTTTTATTCATTTCCTTCATATTTCTATTTTTGCGTTGCTGTTGTATTGGGGATTTTATTTCTAATTTTGGCTTTGTGTGCACATTCCCTTTCCATTCGCACAAAATAGGAAATAGGAAAAAAAAAATACATAAAAGTTGGTACACCAATAATCCCATTACTCAAATCCCATTTCCCTCCTCTTCGGTGTCCACTCCTCGTTTGAATACATTTCATTCCATTTATATATAAATAAGTACACACATATATATATATATATATATATAAATGTGTTTGTGTTTGGTATGGGGTGGTGTTATGTGGTCACCTCCGTGTCTGTGGTGGGCTTCAGGTAATTAATCACCTCGTCGCATTCGTCCGCCATTTTCCCGAGTTCCGTCACCTCAAACAACTCATCCGCGGCGGAGGCGAAACCGTCGAGTCCGTTTCCGTTCGCTTCATTTCCCCTTATGTTTGGGTTTCGTCTGCGCAAGGAGCGCTCGGCGAGGTCCACCACGCGCCGAATAATCGACGCGGAGAGTCCGTCCGTTTGTTTCCCCGTTTGTTTCGTCCCGTTTGTGTCCGACGCGCGTCGAATGTCCTCCGCGCCGAGCAGCGCGCCGTCTGTCCACACAATCGGCGTTTCTCGACGCCGCGCGTTTCGTCTGTGCGTGAAGGCGTCGGGTCCGCAGCAGCTCAGACTGAGTGCGTGCGGACTTCCGCCCTCCGCCCCCTTCGAGGGGTTCGGCGGCAGCGGGGAGACCTCCCGCGCCTCGGAAAGCGCGTGGGTGGTCGACGAAATATCGGACAAGTCGGCGAAAAGGGCGATAGCCGACACACACTTCGCGCGGCTCCCCGATTGGGGGTTCGCGTCCATCCAAACGGGAAGCGAAACGAGCGGAAGGGAACCGTCCATCGACGAGAAGGAAAGAGTCGAAACGGCTCACACAAAGCGCGTACACTTTCAATGGAGAGATAATAATAATAATAATACAATACGGAAACTCGTCGTGCAACACGAATTGGGTGTTGTTGTTGTTTGTTTTGGTTTATAACGGGGAAATTGGGAAACGTGTGCAGTAATTGAAAAGTATGAAAAGGAATAAAAAAGCACACACCCAAACAAAACAACAACAACAACAACGAAAAAACAAAAAAAAAATTCAATTTTCTAAATAAACAAAAAGCCCACGAAAGTTAAAAATCAATACAAATAAAAGAGGAATAAACACCTCGGGAAAAAAAAAATATATATTTATTTATTTATAGAAAGATAAATAAATAAGACTGGTACAAAGACTAAAAGAAAGAATCAAGGTTTATACTTTGAAACTTTTTCAAAAAAAATTGGTTTCGATTTTCTTCTTATTGCTGTTCTTATTGATGACTTTTGCCTTCTCCTTGCAATGATATATTCGTCTCAACACCAATTCGAGTGCTTATCGCAAAGAAACAAGAAAAAACAAAATAAAAAATTTCTTTTCTTTTCTTGCTCTTGAATTCCGTTCTACTGTCAGATGTATATATATATATATATATATTTCTGTTTAATATTTTTTATTTGTTTTTTTTTTCTTGGAAAGGTGTGGAAAAAGAAGATATTACACACGCAGCAAGAAGAAACAAAAAAAAAAACTAAAAACTACCAAATTCAGCTAAGAATTTGGAAAGAGTCAAAAGAAGAAAAAAAAGTAAAATGAAAAGATTGTGTTTTTGCTTTCCACTTTTCCTTTCTTTTTTTTTTTTTAACTCACACCAAACAAAAATATATAAAAACAAAATGATTGTATTTCTGTATTCAAAAGAAAAAAAAGTGCAGCGGATTTAATTGCCTAAACTTATTCTGTTATTTTTCACACAGAAAAGAGTCCTTTTTTCTCTCTTTTTCGTTCCTCAAGCGGAGTTCAGTAGTAAATCGACCTCTTCACAACAATAGAAACTCTCAAATAAAGAAAAAAAGAAATTTGTAGTTAAGCCTTTTTCTCTTTTTACGCACAATTCAATGTTATAATTATTACACTTTTCTTCGTCCTTTTTTCCTTTTTTCAAAGAAATCTTTCACCTCTTTCACTTTATGTTCTTTTCGAGTTTTTTCTTTTCCCTCTTTTCAAACAAACACTTTAACGAAAGTGTTTCTATTTATATAAATAAACAAATATATATTTATATATGTATTTATTCAAGAGGCGAGCAAACAAACAAAGAAAAAAGAAAACAATACGGGATCAAACGCACTTAAAGAAAAGTAAAGTGTGTGAATGAACCGTAAAATGAGCAAAATGTGAATTTCTCGACAAAAGAAAAAAGAAGAAAAACAAACTGAACAAATCAAAAGTTATGAAAAAAATTGAAACAATCAAAAAAACAACAAAAGTCCTTTTTCTGGTTTTTTTTTTTTTTGCTATTGTTTTCGTTTGTTTCACTAAACTTTTAAAGTTTCTTTTTAGTATATATATATATATATATATATATATATATATATATATATTGTTTTCTTTGTTGCAGTTTTTAATTGCTTTCTTACTTTCTGTTTTCCGTCTCTTTTTTCTTTTTTCCTTTAAATCTTTTTTTTTTCGTTTTCTCAGTCCTTTCCGGAAGGGGATATTTGCTTCGTTGATAGAATTTCGAATTGTTCTCTTTCGTATTTAAAAATAAGTTTTCTCTTTTCTCTTCTTATTATTTAATAGTTCCTTGAACACTTTTCTTGCCCTCGTTTTCTTTAATTCCTTTTTTATTTATAAATAAATATATAAAAAAGAGTTCACTCTCCGAATTTCTCTCTTTCCTTGACTTTTTTTTGTTCTTTTTTCCGATTGAATCACAAAAAGTGTATACGAAACGATTCGTTTGCCGTATTTTTCCTCTTTTTTTTTTTTATTTTATTTTTTTAATTGCTTTTCTGTCTTTCGTAAGTTTCGCGTTGGAAACGAAAAAAGAAGAAAAAAACAACGAAGAAAACCCCTCCAAAAAAAAAAAAAGGTCACGAAAACGTTTAACACACAATTTCACGAATAAATTGAGAAAAAAGAGCAAAAAAAAAACAAAAAATGTTTCTGAAGTGACAAAGAAAATTTAATGTCAGATTTGAATTGCCCCAAAAACACAAACAATCAAAAACAAAAAAAGAAAAAAACGATTCCAATATGCTTTCGCCGCGTTCCTTTCTCTTCTTATTGTTTTTTTTTGTTTTGTTTTGTTTTCTTTGTTTTGCGGGTATTTTGCTTTACCCTTTCTTCTCCGAAGTGCAGTAAAAGTGTAACAACTGCACGGATATCCCAAAAAATGGAAAACCTTTTTTTTTTTTTGTTATATATAAAAAAAGGCGAATTCAAACGGAGGAAAAAACAAAGAAAAAAAAAAAGAAAAAAACACGGCAAAAAGGCCTTTTCCAAAAAAAAACGGTGTCGCCAAAGGTGTCAGTTACGCAATACGATTCGGCCAAAGCCACTTACAATGCGTCAGGAAAAGAAAAGGAAAGTTTTCCTTCTTTTTCTTTTTCTTTTTGTTTTTACTTTTTTTTTTTTTTGTTTGTACTCTTTGGTTCTTCCTTGGTGTGAATGAGAATGAATACAAAGAAATTTAAAAAATGACCTCCCGTTCAACACCGCCAAAACGGTGCGAAACTTGAAGGCACACCTTAAGAAACAAAAAAAAGAAAAAAGAAAAAAAGAAGAAGAGAGAGAGAAAGTTAAGAAAAGCGTTAATACAAAAAAAAAAAAAATGAAGGAAAAAGATCCGAGATATCTCCAAAATAACAAACCATGTAAGTAATGCGCAGTCTAAAGAATTGAGAGTGCTCAAAAACAGAAATAAAAAGTAAAAAAGGAACGTAATGTAAATAGAAACACCGCCATTCAACAAACATCAAATAATCACTAATCTGTCTGTCAAGTGTTGAAAAAAAAAGCAAAAAAAAAAACTAAACAAAAAATCGTATACAACTACGGAGCTTCCAAAAAACAAAAATTTGTCGAATACACTAAACATAATATATATAAATACAATTATATAAACAAATAAATAAATATAAATATATTTAAATATATATATATATATATATATATATATATATATATATATATATATCTATATATATACGACATCATACCACGCAGAAATCTACACCTTTGAAAGCAAGACCAGAGAAATGTGAGATCGTGTAAGAGATGGGAGCGAAAACACGCGACAGAATGGGCACATAAAAAAGACAGTAAAAACAGATGAGAAACGCAAAAAAAAAAAAACCAAAAAAAAAAAACCTCACAAATGGAGGATCCATTTGAACAATAAAAACCACAATGTGCCGTCTCCGCCCTTCCCGCACGTCTCCTCTATTCCATTGGCGAATGGGAGTCAAACCACGCCGTAGTTGCATTCCCCCTCCTCGCTCTCCTCGTCGTCGGCGGCGTCGTCGCACATCACGTCCACATCCTCCCGCATTGGCCCGTGTGTGTACATGGAGAAGAACTTGCGTGGAATGCTTCCGCAGTCCTGGGCGAGGTGATACGCCTTGAGTGTGTTTTGCATCAGAAACGCGACGGTGAGGGGCCCGACGCCGCCGGGGACCGGTGTGAGCGCGGCCGCCTTTTCCCCGACGGAGGAGACGTCGACATCTCCGCACACGCGCCGCTTCGCCCCCCCGCCGCATTTGGTCGGGTCCGCGTTGATGGCGACGTCGACGACCACCGCGCCGTCCTTCACGAAGTCGCCCGTAATCGCCCGCGGCACGCCGAGCGCCGTGACGAGGACGTCCGCCGTCCGGCAGACCGCCCGCAGCGCGTCGAGTCCGTTCGCGCGGCCGCAGAGCGTGACGGTGACGTTGTCCTCCCGCTGCAGCAGCGCGGCGGTCGGGACGCCGACGACCATACTCTTGTTGAGCACGACGGCCCGCACGTCGCGCGCGGCGAGGGCCTCGAGGCGCGGCTGCAGCAGCGCGCGGACGGCCATCGCCGCGCACGGGACGAAGTAGCGCTCCTCGAGCGGCCGCTGCGATGGGGGGCGGTCGTGCAGGAAGAGGTTTCCCGCGTTGAGTGGGTGCAGCCCGTCCACGTCTTTGCTCGGGTCGATGCAGAGGAGGGCGGGGCGCGCGCGGAGGTGCGGGGGGAGGGGGAGCTGCAGCAGCACGCCGTCGACCGCCGCGTCGGCGCTGAGGGCGCGCAGGGCGGCGTGCAGGCGGCGCGGCGTCACGGCGTCCGGCAGTGCGCGCAGCACAAAGCGCACGCCACACGCCGCCGCCGCGCGCCGTTTGGTCGACACGTACAGCGCGGAGTCGGGGCGGGCGCCGACGACGACCACCGCGAGGCACGGCGGGCGCGGGAGGCCGGACGTCTCGTGCAGGACGCGGCGCAGCATGGACGCACTCATGGCGCGGCCAGAGAGGACCTCCGCTCGCATGCAAACGGCGTCAAACGGTGAGGTAACGGGTGGGAGACACACAATGGGGGAGAGGAAACACGTCACGCAGAAACGGCGGGGCGGGGCGAGGGACGGTTCGTGTAAAAGTGAGAATCTACGCATTGGATGAGGTCACCATGGGAGAGGGAGGGGGAAACAAAAGAGGAAAAAAAAGGTAGAAATGAAAGTATAAAAGAATTTTATAAAAAAAGGAAATGATAAAACAAAAAAAAGACAGACCAAAAAAAAAAAAAAAAAAGAAACCATAACCAACAAGAAAAATAAAAAGAGTGTTTTTCAGAAAAGGTATGAAATATCATTATGTTTGGTGAAACAATAAATACAAACCCCCACACCCTTTAAAATATATATATATATTTTTTAATGTGATAAGTATCCAAAAATGATAATAATAATCATAATAATAATAATCTGTCAAAATACAAAAAAGAAAAAGCAAAAAAAAAAAACATCACTTGAAGGAATAAAATCAAAAAAATGATAACATAGGCGAGAATATGTACAAATGCAATCTACAGAATCAAACTCCCATAGCCTTTACAGAAACAATCTTTTCAAATGAGAGCGAGGATTCCCATTTCCACCTCCGTCAGTGACGGTAAGCGTTGCATCCAATCCGCTTCCGCCGCGTTCGCCCGAATTGGCGCCAATGCCGCGTGCAATTCCTCCAACACCGCCTCTCCCTGTGGCAATTCCCGCCAAAGCCGCAACGCCGCGGCCAACGGCGTCTCCCTTTCCGTCTCCCCATTCCCATCCATTGCGGCGCGGCGCTCCTTTTGGGCGTTTGCCGCGCCTTTCCACCGCTCCGCGCGGCGCTGCAATGCGCATGTGATCTCCCCGCAGCGTTTCATGTCCGCTTGGAGCGCATCTGCGGCGACGCGAAGGCGCAAAACCTCCGCCCGCACACGCGCCAATTCGGCGGCCAAACCGTCCCGCGCGCGGAGGGAAGCGTCGCGTTGCGTGAATGTGTCCGTTTCTTTGAGACGCAACGCGTCCATCACGGCGCGGCGGCGCGCGGACTCCCGTTGTGCCTCTGAAATGGCGGAGAGGAATTGCTCCGCATCCCCGCCGCAGGTGAGATCCATCGAAATCGGGGGAATTAATCAAGGAGGACGGCCTCGCGCCGGTTTGGGGGAACATGGAAAAGGTGAAAAGCAAAGATGGAAAAAGGAAAACAAAGATAACAAAAAAAAAAAAGGATTTTCCATATTAGCAAATACACACACACACAGACAAAATACACGTTCAAAAAAGCATTCATATTGACAATTATAAAAAGCAATTATAATACAGCACCAAAACGGGTGGCATCAGTGCATGGTTTTCAGAACTATACCTTCGGTTTTCTTTTGTTTTCTTTTTGTTTTGGTATTCTTTTCAATAGCAACAATTCTTTTTTTTTTTCCTTTTGTTCTTCTCGTTAGTCAGAATTTTTTCCGTGTACTGTTCTTGAGCAAATAATATATATATATATATATATATAAACGTACTTTACATCTCTCTCTCTCTCTCCTTTTATGCGCGGTGCCGTTCTGTACCACCGAAGTGCGCACTCGCCTCTCCCTCTCCGCGCGCAAAGAATGGGCAATCGGTGCGTTCGACAAACGGACACCTCCCGAGTGACGCGATCCCCGCGAGGCTCGCCACGTATGGCCGAACCGCCGGGATTTCCCGCGCCTCGCGCATTTCCGCGTTCATAATAAACCGGCGTCTGGACACCTCGGCGCGGGTGAGGGCGTCGATGGCGCGCCCAAACCGCATCTGCGCGCCGTCCATCCACTCCACGCGCTGCCGCGCCCGCCGCACGCGCCACTCCTGCGCGACGAGTGCGCGCCGTTTGGTCCCCTCCGCCTCCGCGAGTTCCGCGAGGCGGCGGGCGGCGGCGGCGGCGGTCCACGGGCCGAAGAGCGCCTCGCGCCGCGCCGAGGACTCCGCCGCCGCCCGGCGAAACGCAACGAACGCGGCGACGCACTCCGACGCGGCGGCGGACTGCCGGAGAAGCGCGCGGAACGCCTCGTCCTCGGCGCGGACGAGCTCGGCGCGCCGCTTGCGCTGCGTGGCCTGCAGCCGGCGCAATCGCTCCCGCGTCTCCGACGGCGGCGACGGGGGGGGGCGGGCGAGCGCCAAATTGCTGCTCGTCCGGCTCAGCGCCGACGGGCGGCGGGAGGCGGGGACGGGGCACTCCACCGCCCACGGCGTCCGCGTGCCGTCCGAACTCGGCGGACGAACACGCGGAAGACGCACATCACGCACACGCCCCACCTGCATCCACACAACTATACAATAAAGGATGAAAATAAATAATATGTAGAGCCAAACTACACCTTGCTGAGGAGATGAAGATGGGACAAAGAAGGCAAAAAACAAGGTAAGGTGCGATTTGCTGCTGGGAAGGTGCGTTCCTCTTGCTTTCTTTCCTGTTGGTTGTTGTTGGGAGCGGTGCTTCGTAACTGATAGAATGATGAAAAGAAAAATTAATGCCAAAGAAGAATCACAGCAAAGAAAATATTGGATCATATAGAACAGTGACACATAAAAAAAAAATAAAAAATTACAAAAAGTGTTGCAGCAGCAGCAGCAGCAGTAGCAGCAGCACATAATATGGTACGCGTTAATGATGCACTTTTAATGCGCCAAAAAAAAAACAAAAAAAAAAGAATGATTGCGTTGGGTGAATTGTAATCAAACATATGCCACTAAAAGAACAATGGAGTATAAAATAAAAATAAAAAAGAGCTCCAAAGAGATAAAATGCTTCATACATAGCACGAAATCATGAAATAAACGTGTGTCTTGGGAGAGAGGAACAATAAATAAATAAATCAACAAACAGTACGTCTTCCACCCTTCTTACTTCTCCTGTATTTCTAAACTCGAAAACAAAACTCAACAACAACAACTACAAAAAAAAAAACACGATGCATGAGACTCCTCACCACACGTATATAGACTCCCTTCAAAGAATCATATAAGTGTGTATATAACCTTTCCCCACCAACGCACCCCACGCAGACGCCCATCCCAATCCGGGCACTTCTCCCTCCGCGCGGATTACCGCGTGAGGTGCGTCACGAGCGCGTCGCACAGCGCCGAGTTTGTCGCGTCGAATACCTTTCCGAGTGACCCGAGCGCGAGTTGCCGCCGCGCCGGAGACGCCCAAACGACGTCGACCACCGACAGCAACTCCCCGAGCGTCAGCGATTGCCGCAGCACGAGCGGTCTGCCGGTGGCGGTGGCGAACGCGGCGCGCACATCGCCCGCGCAGAGGGACGTCTCCGCGGACGGAAAGAGGGCGTTCAGAATTGGAAAGAGAAGACGACAAGCGATGCGGCCGCTGTCGTCGCCGTCCCACGCGATAAAGAGGAGAGACGCCTGATGGCGCTTGAGCTCCAGGAAGGACCACGCCGGCGAGTCGACCATACCGCACCCTACACAAGGGGGGAAAGAAAAGAAAATAAAAGAAACAGAAATAAGAGAATGGGTAAAGGTAACCTAAACGAAAAAAAAAAAAAATGCGTGCCTTTACGCAAGAACAATCATAAAAATCACCGCCAGTAAATAAACAAATAAATATATCTATATATAAAAATCACTCTTGCTGTGAATAGGAATGCCTTTTGTTGTTGTTGTTTTTGTTCTATTGCACAAATTTGTCCTGATAGGGTTACTTTTACTCCTGTATATCTCTTTATGTATTTAATATTGTGCATTTGTTTAAGTGAAAAATCAATGTGAATAATAAATAATAATAATAAAAATAGAAAGAACAAAAAAAGAAAAGAAAAGCAAATATCAAAAAAACAAATAGATCAAAATGTGTATACGTGTACATGATTCATCAGTTCATGAAACATACAAGCCATCGGACAGTGTTCGAGCTACTACCTCGAAAAACAAAAAAAGATAAGGAAAAATTTTGTATTTTGTTTTAGTCCATCCAAAAAAAGAAAAAAGGAAAAAACTCTATTTTCAAAATAAATTTAACAGAGTGTAGTGCAACTTCATTATACACCTCATCGTTGGTTTCCTTCACCTTGCTCCCCATCTCTCTCTCTCTCACTCTATGCTTCTCATCCATTTATTTTCTTTTCTTTTTCTTATTTACTTTCTTTCTTTTTCTTTTCGTTCCTTTCCAAGATGTAGATATTCTTTCCTCATCCATTAAAAAACGGGAATCCTTCACTCCTCCTTATTTTCATCCTTTCACTTCTGTTCTTATATATTTATATATATATATATATATATATCATTCCTTTCTTCTCTTTTTATTCTCACATTGCTTTTATTTTTCTTCTTCTTGTTGTTCTTCCCTTTATTTCTTCATTTGTTTTGTTTTCTTTTCTTTTTTTCCTTTTTGATACCTATACTTCGTTCCAATTTTCCAACACAAGTGGCCCTCACATGCACGTTTGCCTTTTGACAAGGGATACGTCAAAAGATGCGCAATGGTTTTATGAAACCGCCCCCGCAGCTCGCACGCCCACCCATGACGCGAGGAGAAGCCGCTCCTTTTCGTCCAACACACTTTCACAAATGCGCACAAAGTCCGAGGAGCGCTGCAGTTCCTCTGTGGCGAGGATGACGCCCCCGATAGCCGTCCGCTCGAGCGCCGTTGCCATCTCCAACTCACTTGCGCCGTCCTGCAGAATGCGGTGCAGCTCCCCCGCATCGTGCAGTTTGGCGCGGCGGACGATTTGCGTGAGGAGATCGCGCCGCAGCGTTTCCTCCACGCGCCCCGCGACGGCGGCGGCGGTCGCCCACGCGGACGGCGCCTCCAACTCGAGCAGCCGCTGCACCGCCTCCGCCGCGCCGAGGGGGGTGTGGCGCGCGTCGGGGAGAAAGTGTCGGCGCTGCGCGGAGAGAATCGCCTCGTGCAGCGCCAACGCCTCGCGCGCGGCGACGGGCGGGGCGCCGGCAGCCACCCACGCGAGTTTCGCGACCGCCAACGCGCGGCTCTTGTGCGTCATGTAGTCCTCCCCATAGGGGACATCCGCCGGCCACATCGCGCCCTCCTCCACCAACGCCTCGAACGCGGTGGGGTCGACAAGCCACCGCAGTTGCGGCGCGTGTTTGGCGAGAAAGGCATCGCGGGCAGCCGTCACCACGGCGGTGAGCTCCGCTGGGAGTAATTGGGGCAGTAGTTGTAACTCCCACTCACGACGCTGCGCCAAAAGGGCACGGAGGGCCACCCCAAGGACGGCAGGGTTGCGTCGACAGTACATCGAAAGCTGTTCATAGCGCGCGAGTTCTGATGTCGGCTCCGCTACAATATCCGCAAGGCATATGGCGACAAGAACGTCACCTACAGAAAAGGTCAGTGCGAGCTCCTCACAACGTGTAAGAACAGCTGCGCCAAGTGTTGCATCGGCAGAAGGGCACGGCGCACCAAAAGGGTAACCAAGCGGTTCACGTAAAAAGGGCTCACGAAAAAGCGTACATCGCATAGCATTCGCGAAAAAGGAAGGACTGCCCTGGGAGTGGTTGCGAAAAGAAAAGTGCATTAATACATCAATAAGATCAAGGAGACGAAGCTGCTCTGACAATGGAACCACCCACGGCGAAGAAGTAGCGTTGTTACCATTGATCTTAGTATTCACGTCGTTGGTGTTATGAATATTATTATCATTGTTGTTATTGTTATTGTTATCTTTACTGTATCTCTTGTTCCTAGCGAGCGGGGTAGCTGCGGCAACATCTGCAAGTGCATCAGAAAGGGCTGTACACGCAGCGGCAATATGTACTTGTACACCATATTGTTCCTCCTCAGAGCTCGTCCAACGTCGCAGAGCGGCAGTCGGTTTAATCTCATAAATACGCTTCATATCCTCACGTGATTCATCAACGGCACGCACAACGAGAATAAGAATTGTGGCAGCGGCCATTGCCTCATCGAATTTGCTCCGGTGATCAACAAGAACACTACGCTGCATCTCACAAAGGTGTTCGCCAACAGATTGTAGCACAAGAGACAACCTTCCAGGGTCGGAAAAGGCAATCTCCGCAGCTGTCGCCCGTCCATGAAAGACGCTATTTTTACTCTCACGACCATGACCCGTTTCACCACGAATACGGTCTGCAACGGCAATAATGGCATTTCGCAAGAGTTGCTGGCAACGCTCACGCTCCGCCGCACCGCGGGCGAGGTGGAGATACTCTGTCAAATCGCGACCCTGATACGATGGCGGCAATGTCAGGTTTTCCGGGTTAGGGGGAAGCGGGTAGGAACCGTCATTTTGTAGTCGACGAATGGCAACCATAGCTAAGAGTGCTTCTTGAGCAGAAATAATTCGCGCAATAGTGTCCGGCCGCAATTGAGGCTCAATCTCATTGTGTGACAGAACGGCAAGGACAAAGCGGCGGTGCTCCTGTTGACGTCGCACAAGGTTCTGTGTGACGTACATCATTATGTTACTATCCTCTGCATTTAGATCGGAACGAGCCCAATTTCCCTCGTGTTCCTCCCGCTGCGCTGCAATGGTGTCACTTGCACTGAGAACTGCCACATCTAGTGACCGACGCTCGTCAATACGGTTGGTTTGGAGAATAGTAGTGACCTGCTGTGCCACATCACACGCAACACTGCGTGGCCCAGCAAAGTGGGAACGGCGCCACACCTCACACGCATCACTCCTATCAGTATTGGCGCGGCTGTGTGCGTTAACATCATCATCCATATCCTCATTATCAACAACTTCATCGCCCACCTCATTATCGGTCAAATGTGTGCTTCCCCCTCCAATGGGTGTGTCGAGTTGCGCCAAGATGGGTCCTGCAGCATCCATTACCGCTACACTACCATCAGGGAGAAGCGCACTTCCAAGTGGACGGGAGGTACCACGCAAGACGTGTACATCTTCACTCGCGCAAGGGCTACGTACCCCAACACAACTGTTGAGAAGTACACCATAGCGTCCAGCCAGAATCGTTACAGTTCGTTGGGAAGCATTCGCGTATAGTTTTGTGTGATGCAGCGGAGACTCCGCCACGGCACGCGCGAGAGCGGCGACGGAGTGCACACTTATCGTCTGCCGTACCGCCCCACTTCGTGCATCCATGGCAACCACTTCAAGACCAGCCTCGTGCCCGTTCTGTGGCATCGCATAGACAAGCACGTATACCATACCAGAGGCTTCGGTAACGGCTATCACACGACATTGTCTCTGAAGGAGTGCAGAAAGGTTTGTTGCCCAGCACGCCCGAATTTCACATCCACCACTATTGATGCTGGAGTTACTGCTATTACTGTTGCTAATATCGCTATTGGCACTGTAGCCATTACCGTTATCGCTGTTGTGAGCACTGACATCATCCACCTCACGACGCCAGTTCGAAAAGTCGAGCAGGAAAAACTCCGATGCTGCATTAGCAGCCCAGAGTTGCATAGATGACTCCGTACGAAAACGCATAAGCGTGAATTCCCGCTGTGTTTCACTATCATTGTTATTGCCGTCCGCTGACGAAAGGTGCATATTATTATTATTATTACTATTACTCGGATTTTTACCATTGCTGCTGCTGCTACTGAGACCAAAGCTCAAGCGACGCGGTAGAGGTATCCAGGTGCGCCACCATGCACCGCCAGAGGAAGACGACAGCGGCGCCACCAGCACCTTCACATCCGATTCCGCACGCACAAAATCAACGACAATGCGTTCACCACCTGCTTTAATAGCAACAAGTATCATTCCATCCGCTGTTCCGACTGCTGTGAGCATGGAATCCCCATCACGGCGGCACGCAAAGGCGGTAACCGCGATTGGATTACCATTATCGTCAAAACGAAACTCGACAGAATGGTCGAGGCTCGAGACGGCACCGTAATCTGTGCAGAAGGCAAGTGACTCATCGTCAAGCTCCGCAATAAAGAGAGGAAGACCTTCATCTGTCGTGAAGGAAGGAATCTGCGCGGTACGGGGGGCCGTGTGTTGCCAAAGTGCCTTTCGCATATTCCAAACCCGCAACAAACGCGTATTTTCGTCAACGAGCCAGCAAATGTACTCCCCTGCACCTGAGAGGAAAACGGAGGGGCGTACGGCGAGATCACCCAAACGTATCTCCGCCTCCGCGATGGACATTGGTCGCCCGCCGCACTCCGCAATGAATGAACTCGGGGATGCCACCACAACCGGGGCAGAAATGGACATAAAGGTCGTGTCAACAGAGGGGAGACTTGTGTCATGTGTTTCCGATGAATTCCACAGATTCGCGGGAGAGCGCTGCGTTCGCGCAACCTTGAGAGGCGGGAAAACAGCAAACATCCTAGCAAGCGCTCGTCAAGGAAAAAAATTCCTTCTATTTCTCTCTTTTTTTTTCTTAAAGATAATTAACAACAATTATTTCTGTACTCAATGTCAAAAAAAAAAAAAAACCAAAAATAGTAACAATAATAAGAATGATGTGAAACAAAATTATCACAACAACAAAAAAAAAATCTTTTAAAGGAGTTCTCCTCCTATGCTAATACTGTACGTAAATGTATAGAAACATACATGTAATGTGTAAATAAAAAGATAAGAAAGAAGAAAAAAGGGACGGAAACATGGCAGATGCAACACTGAACAAAAAATAAAAATATAAAAATAACTTGACAAAAAAATAACATGCATCATTTCTTTACTTTTCAATGTACTTTTTTTTTGTCCTTTAGACATTAATTATGAAAAGGCTACCAGTATAAATAATCAAAATAATAGTAAATGAAACACTTCAGCAAAGTCAATATGCAACACCGTGTCCAATGGGAGAATTCCTCCGGATTCTATGAGATTCGTCTATTCTTTTATTTTCGCCGAAGTATATATATATATATATATATATATATATATATATATATATATATAACAACAAAAGGAAAAAAAAAGTATGTGATTTTGTTTTTGTGTGTCTGCATTTGCACGCGTCTTGGCAGATTACTATGCCTGCCTGTGTGACTGTGCGTGCCTGTAAAAAAAAAAAAAAGAGCTCATAACACTTTTAGCAACAATAATAATGATAATATTAATGCTAGCATTCATCATCATCATCATCATCATCGTAAGCACCAGCGGTAGGAGTCACTCGCTCTACACCAGCCACATTATTTCGAACAAACTTTCGCTTCATTTTCAAGTCTCCTCTGCGGGATCTTGGCTCATTTCAAGCAACATATGATGCATCGGTCCAATCCACTTAGGGTTGATTTGCCTATGAAGCAATACCTCGGACAGCTTTGGCGCATCAGAGGCTGGGTCAAAATTATCGAGGTTGTTCCATTCCAATGGACAACATAGAGATCCTGTGGCAGGGTGCACACAGAAGGGGAGTTTCAATAAGTGATCACGCCGAGTGCTGACGTGTTCGTCAAGACGGGGGTACATAATGAGTAGCTGCGCCGCCGCCACAACCTGTTCACAGAAGGTATCTAATTCCCGAATTACAACGGACCAATTGAGGATATTACCTTCCTCAAATTGAACATTTCGCAGAAATCGTTGCTCTACATCACGACGGATACTCATTTTAAGTGCTGAAACAATCGCATTGTACACAACAGCTGCGCCTTTCACATTCTGAATACTGTTTGGATTATCTGGAGAAGCGTTGAGAAAGAGCTCTGTGAAAGCGGGATCAATAACATTAAGTAAAACGTATTTAATAGAAGGATGAATAGCGCGACCATTTACCACATCTGCTACAAGTGCATGTCTTGATGCTTTGGGGGCCACGACGGTTAAGTAACCCACCAAAGCTGTGCGCTCATCGTCATGCATCCTCCGTGCACGTTTGTCACAAACCCAGAGATGAATTCCACGACGTCCGGAAAAAACAGGGAGAATGTGACGAAACCCGAAATCCTCCTCCAAGAGTGTACGCAGGACATGCGCGGCGCACGACATCCAAGTCCAACAATAGCGACAGATTGACTTACCACTGCAGCACGAGCGCACACTGTCATAATCACTCATGTCAATATCAAAAACCAATTCACGCTCGACAGGCACAATCGATGCCGCACTCTGCTTTTGATTTGGTCGAATACTGTAGACAGCACCAACATCAATCTTCTCAGGATAGCAGCGGACGAGCTCATGGCGCAATTCTGCCGCGCTGCTATAGCTTCGAAAGCGAGTAAAGATGTCGCCAAGGAGCGTAAAGCAGAACTCCCGACGAGCAAGGTACCCCTCTGCTGCCACGTTCCGCTGTTCTTTACGCGCCGCATCATCTCCTGTATAGAGAGTGGAAAGATCATACGAGAGCCAACGCGCAATTAGATCAACCGGGTACACAAACTCGTAAAACTCCCGAAGCGAAGCCTCATCTAGCATTTCTTGAGAAAACGAAGGAAAACAAAAAACG
>JASANV010001406.1:0-43892 GCA_030849715.1 Trypanosoma mega | reverse complement strand
TTTTTAGAGAACGAACTCAATAAAACTTCTTACGTGTTGTGTACTGATTGATTGAGAGCTGATGCTTTTCACATCAGCAAAACACAATAAATTATTTTCTTTCCTAACTTTTTCTTCTCTTCTTTTTCTAAGAATAGGAAGGTAGGTGCTATTCTTGTTCTTCTTCCACCTTTTTGTAACTTCACATTGCGCTAAAGAGGCGGCCTGCGCCACCAAAAGGGCAATATGGCATGGCGGGCTCAAAGGCCGACGGCGTTTGATCCAAACACGCAGGTTGCGGACAAGGCGCTGCTTGGGATCGCCCGTTCGTTTTTCGCCCACTTTCCCCCACGCAAAGGGCGTCAGGGGGAGACAGAATTCAATTATATTTTGGGGGGCGAAACCCATAAACGCAACAAACGGCAAGGCGCTTTCTCGCAAGGGGCGCGGCGGGGATTTCGCGATTCGGGGGAGGAACCGAACATACGGACGGAGAAGCGCGCAAGCACATCTTTCGGGTTTTTGCCACCTGCTAATAGCGAAATGCCTTATTTTAAAAGGCGGGCGGCTTTTTTGCTAAAAAAGAAAGCTTTTTTTTTTCTTAAAAAGAAAGTAGGGGGGGCGGGGCTCCCGTTCCGCCCGGCTTTTTTGCCCTTGGGCCCGCGAAGGCCGAAAGGTCGCGGCGACATCTCGAACGCGCGTTTTCCCAGCGGCCGGCCGCCGAAGGGGCAAATAGCCTTCCTAACGGCGCGCGCGCGCGTGCTTTTTTTTTTTCTTTTTAAATTTTTTTTTTCTTTTTCATCTGGGGTTGCTCCGAGGCGCGGCAAAATCCGCGCGATCGCGAAAGCGCCCCTGTGCCCCGTTCCCTGCCCCAACCGCCCCAGAAAGAAAAGGAAAAAAAAACAGCACCCATTCCCCACGGCAAAACCCATTGGCGCCTTTAAAGCGCGAACCGGCCACAAAAAGAGCCCAAAGGCAAAAGGCCTTATAGAGAATAGGGGCGGGCCGGGCAATGAGAGGGCGGCGCCGCCTTAAGAAGCATTTCCCCCGCGCGCGCCGAAAAAGAAAAAAAAAAAAAAGAAAGCCCCGCGCGCCGGGAAAGGGTTTTGGCGCCCTTCGCTTGCCCCCCCCCTTTTCGGGCGGGGCCGCGCGCGCCCCAACCAAAAGGCGAGAGCGTCCGTCGACTGCTCTGGCCGCCCCCCCCTTTTCTCAGCCAGGGCCGCGCTGCGGTTATAAAAAAAAAAAGCAAGCGTTCGCCGCCCCTTTTGCCTTTGGGGTTTTCCTTGCTCCTAAAGTGGGGGGCTTGGGCCGCGCCGCCTTTGATACAAAAAAAAAGCCGTTCTCGCCCCCTTTCCTTTCCAACCCTGGCCGGCGCGGAAGTCGCTTAACAAACTTTTGCCCCCTCGCCGTCTCGCCAATGCGCCCGGATGCCGGTTAAAAAGAAGAAAAAAAGGACGTGTTTCTTTTCCTTTGGCAAACCGAAAGCGTGCGGGGGCCCGGGGCGAGGGCTTTTCTCCTATTCTCTTCTCGTCTCTTTTTTCTCTTTTCAAGGGAACGCGCCGTTTGCTACACAACGCCGCCCCGCGCCCGCCATCGAGGCCCGCATGCGCTACGCCGAGGCAGGGCAACTGTAAAGAGCGGCGTTTGGCGCCGTTTCTGGGGTATCTTTTCCGCGCAGCTCAACGTTTTTTTTTTTTTTTTTCGTTTTCCTAAAGTAAAAAGCGTGGGTGAAATGGAATGTCAAAAAGAGAAAACGCGGGGATACATAGAAACGAGGGCGCACGGGGAAAAATAAAAACAAAAACTTCTCTATCCACTTCACGCGCGCGAGGCGCCGAAAAAGAAAAGCACAAAAAGAATTATCTTCTTCTTTTCTTTGGTTTTCTCTCTCTCTCTCTCTCTCTCTCTCTCTTTTTTTCTTGTTTTCAGGGTTAAAATGTGAGAAAAAATTTGTGAGTGTAGGAAAGACAAGCGCACACAGACACACGCAAAAAAAAAAAAAAAGCGGCCACAACGCGAGCGAAAACGAAACGCGAATCTTTTCTTTTCTTTTTCCTTTTTTTTTTTCTTATATATATATATAAACACTTACGCCCGTGTGTGGTACTCTTTTTGCTTTCCTTTCTTGTCTTCTTCTGCGAAGACACGCTACCGCCGCAGAAGGAGCTGCAACTGTTGCTCTTCCTCTTCGGAGAGCTGCGCCGCTTCCTTGCTCACGCTTCGTCCGAGGGTGGATAAATTTTCACGCGCCTCCCTGTGGTGAATCATAAACTTGCCCAACGTATCCAAAACCATTCGGCTGGAATTGGCTGATATCCCATCTTGCAAGCGCAAACGAACCGATTGATTGGCCATTGCCTGTATAAGAGGAATGTGCCGCCAATTTAAATCACCCAGCACGGTGCACAATTTTGCAATAGTGTTTTCATTTAATTCGCTGGAGCGTTCTGCCACATAGTTCGCCAATTTTTCGGTACGCGGGTCATCGCTCACGTTGTGGTGCATTTGCCAAAGAGAGGCGATGACATTTGCCGCGTCGTTCGCGCCACCGAGTTGTTCCACATTGCCGGCAATGCCATCAAGCATCGTCGTCGCGAGCGCTGCATGCTCCACTCCGAGGTGACCAAAGGAATCCAGAAGCGCACACTGCGACTCGATTGGGAACTCATTCGCCTTTTCAGCCGCCCTGTCGCCTAGATCTTTATACAACGCATCATTGAGCAGCATGACGCGACTGAAACCACGCAATGTCAGCAGCAAGTCTGCTGCACCAAGATCCTTTGACTCATCCATAAGTCGTCGTGAAAAGGCGTCAAAGAGTTTCTTGTCCAAATATTTCGCCCGCCCAAAGGCACCAACAGCCAGAGTAATAGATTCGCGATCCATGGGCAATAATATGGTTCGTATCGCCATACGATTCGCAAACACATTATATAGACTCCTTTTAACACAATGCATTCGCGAAAACCCATAAATAAGACGGGCCATATCTTTACCAATCCAAAATTCCTGCGCATTATCCACCGCGTAGTCGGAGCATTTTTCTGTCACAATCTGGTGTGACAAACGTTGACCCATTCCCTCAATCTCCCCAAGACCAAAGGCGACATTCGCCATCTCCTTTAAGGTCAAAAGATTCAGTCGGCGCGGAAACTCCTCAACAAGAGCATGGACAATCAGTGCCCCAGTTTCTCCCTCTGCGCCATGCGCCGCGGCTTGGCAGAGCTCCGTGTAGACATGGCTGCTGAGTCCGGCTATCCACTCCACAAGACCCTCGGCAAGATTCCAGGGCAGCTGCATGCCTCCATTGCGAATGCGGCGTCGCCAAAACGCGGCAACTGCCAATCCAACGGCGTCCGGCTCAACTTTTCCCACCGGTCGTGCGGTGATGGTGTCGATGAGTTCCTCCACTAACTCTTCCGAGTGCTCGAGTGCGCCGCGCGCCACCTCGGCAACCCCGTCGTCAGAGAGCGTCGCGAGGTGACCGGTGAGTCGCCCCACAGCTGCGTGGATGGACCCGTGACGCTCTTCACGAGCGCAGAGGCGCACAAGAGCGGGGAGAGATTGGAGCGGCATCTTATCAATGTTTTGCGCGAGGAGGAGTGCAATGGGCACGAACTCTGGGGCATCATACTCCGCCTGTAATACGGCAAAGCGGCTCAGCGAACGAACGCGCGCCTCCCGCACAGACTCGGACAATAAAGGCGACGATGAAGGAACGGACGGAGAAGGGGAGATAAACATCTCCGCCAACTCGCGGAAGATTGGTTCCAGACGGTCAAGCAGCGGCTCATCGGTGTAATCGCAGCAGCGAAGCGCATCCAGCAGACACAAGGCGTCATCCACGGGGATGGCGTCGGACCCTGCACAGGCACGCTGACAGACAAACTGCAACAATTCATAATGCACGTCTACTGTGCGCGCGGCCTTGGCGGCACGGGACATGTCAGCAATTGGTGCAGCGCGTAGCAAAGTTATCAACCGTGTTACAATAGTTTCGCCAATAACCTCCTCCGCAGAAGGTGTGGAGGTTGTCGCCGTCGATGATGTGGATGTGACTGTGTTGCCGCGCGGGACAGGAACGGCGAGAGCCTCGCAGATTTCGAGGAGCACCTCAAGGGAGGCATCACGTGGCTCAAACTTGCGAAAGAGGGTGTCACAATGGGGCAAAAGCGTTCCCATTGGATCCCGGCGCGCCGCCCGCACAAACGCCGCCACACCCCTAGGTGTGAGCTCGCCTATTTGCGCGGAGAGCTGCACGATGAGCCCTTCGGGTATCTCACCTTTTTCAGCGAGAACGCACGCGGCCTGTGCCGCTGCGTCCGCGGTGGCGCCCCCGTCGTGTTCCTGCATCACCTCCAGAAGCCACTCATCCGGCACGCGGCGACCGACCAACGTGCGCGCAAACGCCTCGGCCGTCCGCTGCCGCGAAGGCTCCAACGCTCGCGAAGGATTTGACCCCCCGTCTCCGCCGCCCCCCGCGTTCTCCCCTTGCCGCGAGGTTTGTGCGTGTAGGGCCTCTCTGGTGCGGGAAAAGAGGTGCGACGCGGCGAAGACAGCGCGGCGCATCTCATCCAGAGGCGCCGCCCATGTCGCGGGAGGGCTGTGATCGGCGGGACGGTCGCCCCCACCCGCGTCCGCCACGGTGCGCGCGGCGGCGGCATCGAGCTGGGCGTGCAGAACGGGATCGTTCAGCGCGAAGTGGGCGTACAACGCCACGGCCTGCGCGGCGTCGGCGGGGGCCCACGTCTCCCGCGGCCGCAGCAGCCAACGCCGCGCGCGCCCCGACGTCCACTGCGGCGGCGCCTCCTCCCCGCCGGCCGCGTCCGCTCTGCCCGCCTCCGCCGCGTCCGACTGCGCCGCGTCGAGGGCGGCGCGCTGCTCCCCACCCGCCCGGCGGCGCAGCGCGTCCAGCGTGGGGGCGCACACAGCCAACGGCAACTGCCGCCGCGCGAGGGCGACAAACGACGTGACCGTTGCACGGCCATCCGCCGGGCGCAGAAGAGACGGCGCGTCGCGCAGGAGTTTCTGCGCCGTGGCGCTCTCGTACCCCCGCACCGCGGCGGCGAAGCGGAGGACGGCGGTGACGTCCCCCAACCGCGTGGCCGCCCCGCGCTCGACGGCGGCGTGGAGTTCGCTGATTAACGCGTCCGCCAACTCGGCGCGCCGCAGAGAGAGGGCGGCGGCACCATCGGCGAGCATGCCGAGCTCACGGGGAGCGCACACATGGCTCACACGATGCGCTCGCGTCGCGAGGACCTCGAGGGGGAGCCCGTGAATGTCCATTTCACGTGGACGCAGTCGCGCAGCTGCGGCCATGGAAAGACAGAGCTCCTCCTTTGTCAAGCGCGCCGCCACAAGAGGCGTCGACAGGCGACGAAGTAAACAACGCAACCTATCACGCATGGAATGATTAAACCACACTATAGAGCACGGAGCGGAAAGAAATCAAATATATATATATATATATATATATATAGAAAGAAAAGAAAAAAGAACTAGATCCCAATTCTATGACAATAAAAATATAAAAAAGGAAAAAAAAAGAGAGAGAGAAACATATACACAGAAAATGCACATATTTGTATATACATATATATACATATATAAGGACAGGCATGGATAAAATAGTACAACTATAGAAGATGTTATTCGTCTTGGCCTGATATTACGATTAACATATTTATTCAAACACACAGACATATAAATAAAAACAAATAACAAAAAAGAAATATGTACTTGTGTTATCCATTTTTATTATTATTGTTATTACACATAGCAACAGCAACAGGAGTAACAGCATAGAAAGACAGACAGAGAGAGAGAGAGAGAGAGAGAAAACTACAGATTTTTTTTTGATGTTTCCTTTTTTTTTGTATGTGTGGTTTGTCTTTTCTTTTCTATATGTACTCTCTCTCTCTCTCTCTCTCTCTACATATATGCATATACTGTATCACTTCTTCTTTTTCTTTTTGCTACGACCGCCTCCTCGTCGTGCTTTTTTCTTAAAGTTATCCTTTATTACTGCTGCTCGCTTACACGTTTTTCGTTTTCGTTGGCCGTGGGGGGCTCTGTCACTGGAGAAGAGGCTCCATTTTCATCCAATCGTTGCCGTTTTGTTGCGGGTTGGACCGCATTACTCTCCCTTACTTCTTCAATTTGCTTTTCCATTGCTTTCTCCGTCTCTTCCTCCACCATGTCCACATCCAGGTTTTCCTTCATATGACCGATAATTGTGAAGGCGAGTGCCGTGCGCAGGACATCCCCGCGTTGCCGCACCTCAATCCCCACTTGCACCTTATCAAGCAGATTAGGCACAGAAAGAAGATCCTCCTTACTAATCTTGCTCTCTTGGCCATATTTTGGCACAAGCACAAACACATGGGTCTCTGTGACTCGCACAACATAGCCATCCTCGGGTGGAATCGCCTTATCCACAAAGTTGCGGAGGTAAAAACCGGTAAAGAGGTTTTGTGAGTCACGTCCGGCACGCTGCGCCTGCTCATGGCGATAGTTAATATTTTCTGCTAAAGTCTCCATCTTGGCAGAGTCCATGTGTGTTTCACTTACCTTCATGATGCCTAACGCAGCGGCAAGCTGTCGGTGCACAATCACATCGGCAAAACGACGGATCGGGGAGGTAAAGTGCGTATAGATAGGCATAGCGAGACCAAAGTGGTAGAACTCATCGCGTGGGACCTCACTGCTTGAAAAGTATTGCGCCTGCTGAAGACATCGTGTGACGAGAATACGTATAAGCCTATTAAAAAATGGATCCTCCGTATCCTCGCAGAGGGCGAGGGATTGGTTCAGTGAAAGAGAATTCGTGTCATCTAGTTTCACACCAATACGACGATGTAGGGCCTCATTTAAGGTGTCAAATGCGTTCTCCGCCGGACGTTGATGACGTCGTAAAAGGGTCCAACGCGGGTATGAGTCATACACCCGCCGTGCCGCTGCCGCATTAGCAAAAAGCATCCATTCCTCAATCATCGAGTTTGCCTCAAAGGTTTGATACGTTTGCATGTCGGTTGGGTTTACATGATTATTATCAACCTTAAATTTAAACTCCTGAGAGGCAAGAAAGAGGGCACCATCGCGCTCTCGTTGCTCCTTGAAGTGTTTACTTATATTCATTAAATGACGCAGTGACACGGCAATCTCACTCTTGTCATTGGGGTCATCAATCATGTGTTGCGCGTCCCCGTAGTAGAGTGCCGCACGAGAACGAATCACGGTTTTTCCAAAAAATTCCCGCATGACATTAAATTTTTCATCAAATTCCCACATGATAGAAAAAGCGTAGCGGTCCTCATCCGCAACGATGGAGCAGAGATTCTCCGTGAGGAGCTGCGGCAACATGTTGATGCGTCGATCTACCAGATAGACACTTGTACTACGCTTCGCTGCCTCCTCATCCATTGCGGTGCCTTCGTGTAAAAAATGAGTCACATCCGCAATATGAACTCCCACCTCCAGATGATTACCATTTACTACACGACAGTGTAGCGCGTCGTCAATATCGCGGCAACCAAGTGGATCCACACTAACAACACACAAATCACGCAGATCCAATCGGCGCCGAAGTTCCATCTCCTCCACACTCCAGTCACCCTTAGGGAGACAATCGTACACCGCCTCGCTAAAGTCATAGTGTGGTATATCATTCTCGAGAAGAATCACCTTTGCCTCGGTGTCCTTGTCACCAATTTTACCGAGCACCTCCACATAGTGTCCAAACGGGAAACTACTGTACTCGGGCCAGTCATCTATGATGACACTAAGTCGTTTATCCTTGATGTCATCAAGATGACGTGTGTTGATGCGTATGCGTGGAATTCGATTATCTTTTGGTTGAAAAAGAACACTTACCATCCCTGACGATGATGTCGTCTCGGATAATTTTTTTACATCCTCCACATCAATGCTTCCACAAAAAGGACGACGCTGCATTATAGGAATACCTACTACACGACCCACAGGAGTGAATCCGCGCGCCAAGGCTTCCTCTTCAGTGACGGATTCATCTAACGGCTCTGTACCTTTCGTCGGTGCTCGCCATGCGTTGAAAGGGAGAAGTTCCACCACCACCGTATCGCCGTGAATGGCGCGGTTAAGGTTTCCACGACCCGGCAGAAGTACACGCTCATATTTGCGTCCTTCCCACTTACCGCGTATCTCCCCAAAGAAGCAGCTTGTATCGCTCACGCGCAATTTACCTCGGAGATATGTTCCATTGTAAAGACCAGTCTCCATTGCGTTTGAAGACAAATGAGACACGAAAAGACTACCTGCCGCCGGCGACTCTTTCATCCCTGCCGGCTGCTCGCATTGGATTCGTTCAAGTAGGTCTGAACCGGCGGGAATAGCACGCTCGAGGTATTCACGTAACGTCACACAAGATAGGTTTGGTAGTTCTTCGTGCTTATGTATCTCCTTGGAGAAGGTTTGACGCAGCAAACGGTCATGTGAAACGAGTGATACGAATTGGGTTTCGGCAGGAAAGGCACGAGTGCTATGCTGCGCGTACCACTGCGCTGCTACACGAATACAGCGATCATTAAAATCATTTGGCGTTTCTTCGCTGGCGAGAAGGCAATGCGTCTGCTCGTGACGATCGTTGGGGAAGACATAGCACTGCTTACGCTCCTCCACTAGGAGACGCTGGAGTCGGGCATAGATAGCCTTATTGCGGTTCTGCACCTCTGATACAACCGTGGAAAGGAACACAATATTCTGCACCCGTGCATCCTCCAGGGCATTCATGTTATGGAGCACAATATTTGTATCGGGAATGATAATCGAGGCGGTAGGCAAAATGGATGCACCGCGCACACCAAAAACGGCATTGGTACAAAGAGTACAACCAACGATGCCGCACCCAATGTCATTACGCGTCACCACCCCACCGGCTCGTCCCTGCTGTGAACGGGGAGCGCGCACGTGGTGTACAAGAGAAGTTTTTTTCGAGAACATCGCCTACTAGATTACTCCTCCACTTCACACGAATAAAAATACAAAAAATGGTGCAACCATCCCCCCAAAACAGAAAAGGAAAAAAAGATGAAAAAAAAAAATAATAATAATCACAATTAAACATTTTCCAAGCGATCGTTAAGAAATATATATATATATATATATATATATATATATATATAACATATCAAAAAAACAAAAAAAAAGCCAAAGAAATTGATTACGCACACAGACACACACACACAAAAAAAAAAAACATTTCTTCCGTTAATTTTCCTCCTTTTCAAGTTCGCAATGTCCCACGCACGGGTTTGTCAACAGTGCTGTCCACTTGGCGCGCAGTGCGTCGCAGCACTCGACGCACTCGGCGAGCGTTTCCGTCTCCTCCTCGCTGACGCCGACTCCGGCGTCGTTCCAACCCGTCGCGAAGGCCATCACCTCATCCACGCCGACCAACGCATCCGTGTTGGCGAAGAGCGGGTCTGGAACCAACGACGCGGCGAGTCCGGCGGCGCCGAGATCGACTGCCTTCGCCATGAGCTCCGCCGCCCGTTGATTTTGGTGGCAAAAGGCAAACGTCAGCCGTCGCGGCGCGATGCCGCACGCCGCGGCTGTCTTAGCGGCCGTCTCGAGCCATCGCGGCTGCAGTCCGGCGGCGCCCTCCTCCCACACCACGCCCTCACATCCGCTTTCCGCGCCGAGCAGCCGCGCCGTCTCCTCCGCGACGCGGACGGGCGGAATGTGCATTCCCTCAAACCGACACGTGAGGGCGGAGCGGACCCACACCGTCCACGCCGCGCCGGAGGCGGAGACGGCGTCCATCGCGCCGCGCCACTCCTCCGCGCGGAACGCTTCCCACCGGCGGGCGAAATGCATCCGCGCCGAAAGCGGACCCGACGGCACACAAAGGCACAGTTTGCTTCCGCGCGGAACGGACGCATCCGTCGCCTCGCGCGGCGCAACCAAAAGGCGCAGCCGGCCCTCCGACCGAAGCGCGCGCCACTCGGGGCCGGCCGCATCGCCCGCCCGGTGCTGCGCCAACGCGAGCGGAATGAGAGCCTCCGCGCAGCCGCCAACGAGGACCGCCGCGGCCGCCGCATCCATCGCGAAGAGGGCGACGGCATCGGGGAGGGAAACGTGCAGCGGGTGGCGGCGACGCCAAGCGGCCACGGCGGCGCAGGCGGAGCAGTCCATCACATGCAGCGATCGTGTGCGGGGGGAGGAAAGAGGGAGGCGAAGCGCCATCCACGCATTGAACACACCGCAAAAGCAATCTCTGCACGACGAGGAAAGATGTCACATGGGAAGCGAAACACACACCCAGAAAAGGGGGTAAAAAAAAAAATGAAAAGTAAAACGTGATGTCAATGGCAATAACGGTAAGGATCGACCATGGTGTCTGTCCAGAACAACCATAAAAACATGAACAACATATAACACTATTAAGTATTTAAATTGGAGATCAGGAAGATTCAAGTGGACACAACAACAGCAATTGTACTAAACACTCACACACACACACCCAACAGCACCATGAGCGTTGACATGGTTACAAGTATCTAGCTCTGAGAATTCCATCTTCGCGTGCATAACTCGCATATAAGCTACAACAAAAACAACCTCCAAAACAAAAAAAAACATGTATATGAGACACTCTGTGATTAGTTTCCTATGGAGGGAAGAAGAAAATAGAACAACTCCGCTTATACGGTCACTCCTTTTTCAGAAGTTTTCTCTCTTACTTCCTTCTCTCCAATATATATATATATATATATGTCGATCAGATATGCACACAAAAACCCAGTCTTTCTATAGCAAACCAATTTAGGTTCATTTTTTTATTTTTTATTTTGTTCTTGTTGGTTTGCTTTCTCCGTTTTCTCCTCCATATTTTTTCCTAACTTTGCGTTTCTTTTTCTTTTAGCTTCTTTACGTACTACACACACACAGAAAACAAAAAAAAAAGTTGTTGGGTTGACTTTGTTGTCAGTGTTTTAATAGCGATAGCTTGTGCCTCAGTAACGTCCTTTCCTTCCTTTCCTCACCTTCTCTCTCTCTCTTTATTATTTTTTTTTTTGTTTCTTCACACACACACAAACACACAACGAGACTCACAAAAGAGAAGGTGAGCTGTCCTCCAGAAAGCGTCACTCTTGGTGACTCTTTACTTCGTAAACGGCTTGGAATGGTCTCTGTTTGGTGCATGAGAAGATGAACACA
Source organism: Trypanosoma mega (assembly GCA_030849715.1). Taxonomy (NCBI): domain Eukaryota; phylum Euglenozoa; class Kinetoplastea; order Trypanosomatida; family Trypanosomatidae; genus Trypanosoma; species Trypanosoma mega. The sequence goes on along the minus strand of JASANV010001406.1, from coordinate 32,717 downwards.
ATCCACGCGATCGTTGTAGCGTGATGGCAGCATGTATACACGGCGAGCGCCGGCACGGCGTTCCACACCGTCCAAATCGTGGCGACCGCAAAAAGGACGAGCGGCACTCCCAGCAATGTGCGCCACATACGGCCCGAGCGGCGAATGGTGTCGAGCACGGGCGTGACGCACCAAACGGCGAGCAGCGGCCCCCCAACGCGCGCCACTGTGAGTGTCCAGTACAACACAAACGGCACCGCGCACTCCACTCGGCCGCTAATTGGGGAGCGGCCGCATCCGATGCGGAGAAGCGCAAACTGCGCGGCCGTCGCGATCAGCGCGAGAAGAGCGACGCCGACGCCGCAGAGGGCCGTGAAGTGCCGCGCCGCACGCCCCACCCGCCACGCCAAGAAAAGGCCAAAGAGAGCGGCCAAAACGGACGGCCCCCAAAGCGGAAAAAGACGACGGCCGGACGCGAAGAAGTCCTCATGCGGATGCGCGGCAAAGGCGCACGCGGCGTCCTCACTTTCGGGGAAATCAAACGGCGCGGAGGCGAGACGCGAATCCGCACGCGCCGCGAGGTGCATGGCGCCAAGAAGCAGCGGAAGGCGCAACCAATGCCGCCACCAAATGCCATGGACCTCTGCGTGGGGAAACGGGCGGCGGGCGGGACGCACGTCGGACTCCGTCGGCGTTTCCTCAATGGGGGTGAGTCCACGGACCCAACGGGCGGTGGTGTCTTTGCGGATCGAATGGATGTACGCCGATGGGTCCTGTAAGACCGTCACCTCACCATCGGCCCCATCCATCGCGCCGGCTATTGCACTAATTCCACTCACCTTTCTTATTGCAATGGGTGCAGAATACATAGGGGGTGGAAAAAAAGAAGAAAAAGAAGGGAAAAAAGAGAGGGTTCAAGTCGATCACATAAACGTATACAAACAATGCACATGTATGCTTGTGTGCGCGTAGACTTTTTATCTACATGAACGTCACAGAGACTTAATATAATTTTCTCTTTTAAAGGACAAAAAAAAAAATTGTTGATTTTTTTTTCTTTCAATTTACGCAGAAATGTACGTATACATACTTAGACATTGCGTTGCAAAAACAAAAAAAAAATGCCAACTCAAATTCGAGAGAGTATGCATAAGTAATTCGATAATTTCCTTGTGGGTTTTCGTTTTTTTTTTTTCCCCCTCCTCTTTCGCTGTATCCCTTGCTACACCACTTCTAATAGACTATTTGCTTTTTCTTTTGAATTAATTTTTTTTTTTTCCTAACTCCTTCTCATTGCTCATAGACATTGTGCATACTTACGCAAAAAAAAAAAAAAACGAAAAAAAAAAACATGAACACACAACGCGAAAACCCTACAGTGTTACAAAATATATATATATATATATTTATTTATTTTACTTCTTTTATCGATATACAGGAAAAAAGTACTCCACAGAAATCAATAAGAAAAACCTAAAGACAAACAGAAAGGAGACAGAATTGCCTAAAAATCTTCTTCCGATTCCGAGCTAATGGTCCCGTGTCCGTATCCACCAGCGTCGTCCTCGTCGTCGTCCAAGGCGATCGCCCCCGCAGCATCAATGGGCACAAGTGGTGGCATGTCCACATCATCCATGTAGGCCTCCTTCTCCATGTCGTCGAGTTGCTTGGCAAGACTCTGCAGGCGTGCCTTGTCAACCCCAAGTGTCTTTTCGATACTCCGTGAAAAGTAAAAGGCAACCTGATCCACCACCTCGACGAGGTTCCCCGGGTGAAGAGCGCGTTCACCAAAGTGTAACTCCTTTTCGCGGAAAAGAAATATGGGAAAACGCACCCCATCCCCACCATGACTACCCACTTGTACTTTTAATCCCTCCAAATGCTCCAAAGCTTTAGGCATGACGTTACGCATCATATCATGTAAAAACCAACGACGTCCTTTACTTGTTTGTGGGGTGGTGACAATCTCCTTCTTGATGTATATCATATGCCGACGGGCCTTGTGAATGACTGCGTCAAGGGACTTTATCCCAATCTCGTCAAACGAGATGGAAAAATAAAATAAATCACCCACCTTGAGATCACTTACCTCCCATGTTTTGCTTCGCTGATTCTCCACGATACCTTTCCATGGATTTTTGAGGCGTGAAACGTGTACGAGGTAACCATCCTCAGTTTCCACAGTATCCTTCTCCTTTTCCTTACTCTTTGGCTTGTAATGTTGGGTGTATTGCATAACAAACGCCATGGAGGAGTTAAACTTATCGTATGCAATGGCCATGGCCTCTTTTGCCTCGGGCGTCATGTCTCTCTTGGAACGGCTGCTTGGACGACCACGAGGGTCCCGCCCACTTGGAGTCCCCTCATTCGTGGCGAGGACATACTCGCGCTGACGACTTCCCGTGGGAAATCGTACACTTGGCCGCTCTCGCTGCGCAGATGAACGGGTATGAACGGAAAACGGTAACTGCAGCTGCACTGAAGGGGACATGGATGGAAGGTTATCCATCAAATCGGGTATACCACCGGTTCTGTTTACAGCCGCCTTACTTTCCACAGGAAACGTCACGTTGATGGCATAAACAAGAAGAACAAACGTGAGCCGAGCTTTTCGACCGCGATCCTCCTCGCTATGCGCGTCGTTATCGGGTAAAATCGGCATCTGATAGTTTGGTGTGATGGCTTCCGCAGATTGCATAGCTCTTGCCGCCGTGCGTTTTGCCTGGGTATCGAATATTTCCTGCACATAAAAACGCTGCGGGGTGTTGCTCTCGCCCCAGACTACACCATCGAGGGTGTTCATGTGACACCCATGAATATCTTGCAGTTCCATTCCCGCAAAGTAATCCAGCGCGGCGGTGTTTAATAAGGAGACGGCCGCATTTTTTATCGCCGCAGCCCACTGTGCGTGTGCTTGAAACTCCGTCGCCAGGTAATCGCGGTACTCGGGAGACTGTGTGAGGATAATTCCGAGGCACATGGCGAGTTCCACACTCTTGACCTGAAACGCAGCGTAGTCCTCTCCATGGGTGGTGTGTCCGCGTCCCGCGTCGACGATGCCCTTCAGCAGCGCGGTGCAGCAGTCGGCGTCCTGCAGCACGTGTCGCGGGAGCTCACACCCCGCGGGGGTGTACTGCACAAGAAACCGTAAAGCCCGCGCGCAGGCGGCGCCGGCGTTCCCCCCCTCCGCGATGCGCCGCAGCAGCGTGCGCGCGAGGTGCATGGAAACCGCCAACGCGAAGAGCGCGTCGGTGTGTATGTGTGCGCCGACCACGCAGCACTCCTCCATGAGCCGCGCGGCCGCCTCCACCGCCTCGACGCTCGCGTCCCGCCCGAAGCTCCGCCGGAGCGCGGCGAGGAGGGGACGCGCCTCGCGCAGCACGTACGCCATCCCCCGCGGGCTCTGGCGCAGCGCCTGCTGCAGCACCTCCGCCGCGAGCACCCGCACCTCCGCCGCCGCGTCCGCGAGGGCGGCGGTGAGGATGCTGACGGTCGCGGGGCCGATGAGGTCGCCGGCGCGCGTCGACACGACCTCCCGCATCACGCTCGCGCACACCGCCCGCACCGCCCCGCTGCCGTCCGCGGCGAGCGCGCGGCTCAGCGCGGGGATGCCATCGGCCGCCGCAAACGCCGCCGCCCCCCCGCGCACGCGCAGCACAAAGACAAAGCACACCTCCCCAACCGCCGCGCGCAGGGGATCGTGCGGGGACTCCCCCAACACGCGCAGAAGAAGCGCGAGGAGCGCGTCGTCGGCGAAGAGGCGGAGACATGCGTGGCCGCACACCTCCTCCGCGTCGCCGCACGCGAGCAGAAGGCGCTGCAGGGACAGCGCCGCCTTCATGCGAAGCGGAAGAAACGGCTGCGGCAGCTGCGCATCCATCTCATGGACATGGGAAAGCGGCGCCGCGAGAACGCTGGTGAGGAGGGCGGCAAAGCCACTCTCCAGCGAACAACGCGCGGTCTCCGTGCGAAGCGACATGTCGGCCCCATCACCGCCGGATAAGAGGGTGTCATACACCTCGAGGACGTCCACCGCCTGTTGTTGAGTGAGGGGGGCGCCATTCGGGGTCACACCCTTAGAAAAGAAATGCACCGCCTCGGCAAAGGCACTGTGAAGTGTGCGAAAGGTTTGCTCCACACTCTCCATTTGGTACGTAAAATGCAAGTGAGCGATAACGTGAAGGAAAATGGAAATGAGGAGAGAGAAAGAGAGAGAGGGAGAGACAACAAGAACAAAAAAAAAAACGAAAATGGCTTCGGCTAGAGTCTATCAGAGATAAATCCTTCCTTAGGATAAGCGCTATACGCTGTAGCTATGCAACAAGAACAACAAAGGAAAAAATAAAATAAGAAGAAAAAATAAAATAAATGTTAGTGCACCAACTTCACAATGACAACAAAAATAAGAGCAGAGAAATATAAAAGAACGTCGATTATTTATTACTCATTCAAGTATATATATATATATATATATATATATATTGCCAAATAAAAAAAACATCACTTTACACGTTAAACGAAAAATCAAAAAAAAATTTTTGGGTGTGTGTGTGTGTGTGTTTTGGCTTTACCATTTCTCTCCTCTGTTTATTTGTTCTTGCTTTTTTGTTCTTTTTTCCCATTTTTTTTTTTTCTCAACTAATTACTTTGTTTATGGATTTGAGTGTCCTTGTAAAATTCTCAAGCTTGGCTACTCACGCCGGAATCGCCGGCGGGCTGGATGGTGAGCGTGTGAGTTGTGTTGGCGCTCATCTCGAGAGCGGCGACGTGCGGCTGTGACGGCGGTTTGATCATGCCGGAAACTGCAGCGCTCGCCCTTTTCACACATAGCAAATTTGGTAAAGTTTCGGCACGCGGGTACATCCTTGTACTCACAGTGCCAATACGGGCACTCCCCCTCCGCCATTTTGCAACTCCCCGCAAGGAACATGCGGCATGGAACTCGGGCGTACCGCTCCATTTCCTCGGGACTCAACTCCGACTTTGTTCGACGCGGTGGGCGCTCCGGTTTGGGAGGACGCGGCGTCATGCGAAAGCTCTCACGAATGCTCTCCTTATCAGCCTCCGTGACGAGGGGAAACTCCGCCAAGTCCTTTACCCGCACCACATCAAATACGGGAAACTCATTAATGAAGAAGAGTGTGCGGAGAGCCTCGTTCAGCGTACGCGAGGGGAACATGCGAAAGTATTTGCGATGTGATCCAAGTCTCTCCGCGCGTGAAAGAATCACAAAGGGTCCATCAGAGAAGAAAGCCTCAATGGCGCGTCTATTCGTTGCTTCCTCGTCCGATGTGGGGACGGCATTCTCCAGATGACACGGACGCCACGCCGTCTCCTCCGCATCCATAAAAACAAACGGCAAAGACGCCTCCTCCGGCGTAGGGGTTGCGGTTGTTTCTGTCTGCACTGTTTGCTCATTCTCCTTTTCCACAGGCTCTTCCGTCACGTTCTCCGTTGTAGGCGTCGTGCGTGTAGCTGTCACTACAGGTGTTGCTGCCTCTTCTGCTGTTGTAGTAGTAGCCGTGACCATGGGATCTGTTGGGGGATCGTTCGTTGATGCCGCATTATCCTCTGCGTGCGTCTCACTCCTCTCAGTCTCCGCGTCTGCTCTTGCTGTGGTGCCAATCCACTTGGAGGCCCTATTGTATTGACGGTTGATGTGAAAGCACGGCAGCGGTGGGTTTGTGGCCCATGAATACGCCACAATATCCCCAAGTCGATGCCGCTCACTGCCCCAGTCTGTTGACACACACAACTCCCCTCCGGTGGCACCGTGAAAGTTAAAACAGCAGCGCCATGTTATCGTCTCCGTTCGTCGGTCGTAGCGTGAGGTGTTCGCATCCCGCTTCGACATACCCTCGGAGGTGATTTGGCAGACCACGCCGCGCCGTTTGGCTGCCTCACGCAGCGCGTGGAGCGGTGGGGGAAGGGCACGAAATGTGTACCGCCAGACCCTTGTCAGATTTCGCCCGCAATTCCCCACCACTCGACGGACATCCTCAATAAAGCGGTAGTCACGCAATAGTTGGGTGTCTGTGAATTCATTCAATGGAACCATTTTCGCCACATCGCGCTCTCCGGTGCACTTGAAGTCTTTTTTGTGAACCCTCACGCAAGTGATGCTGCACGTCCGCTTCGCACAGCCTGGGCACGTGTACACCGCAGCATCGCCACAAATACAGCAAACACGATGGTTTGGGGAAGACACGCCCCCTTTGTTTCCGGGCGCGTTCTCCTGCCCCTCTTCGTCCTCTTTGTGTGGTGCTTGCTGTGTAACGAGCGTTCCCGAGACGATTTGCTGTTGCGTGGACAAATCCCCCGCAATGGCAGAGGTGAGGCAGCGCGTGAGGGTGCCATTCGTGATGCCGCTTTCCAAATCCTCACCGCCTAACCAACGAGGCCGCTCGGCACAAGAGGAGCGAGAGGAGGGAGAGGAGGGGCATGAGGGGGAATGTGTGGAGGGGGCGTCATATTCTACACGGTCACCCATTGGAATGCACTTTGCAACAAAATAAGAGAGAAGGAATCAAATAAAAAATTATATATATTTTCATATATATATAATGAAACTCCAAAAAAAAAAAGAATAAACACAAGATAAAATAAGTAAAAAAAAAGGTGCATACACGCATATATATGTATATATATATTTGTTATGCAAATGCATGATACAAGATCAACCTACACGATCCACAAAGAAACACTTTTCCCTCTCTTCTGCATCGCATTCACTTTAAACAAAAAAACAAAATCTCTTTGAGTGTTTTAACCTATCTTACATGTCTAGCAATACGCTGAGCGCTGCTAGCTTGTGCCGTTCTTCAGCTGTGTGCTGCATATCAAGTGGCCGTTTTTCCGGTTCCCCGTCATACCTACATTTAAAGTACATAGCCTGCAGCGCAAGCTCGAGGAGATCTCCCGGAATCTCCTCCAACTCAACCGTCTCATAACTTTCCGAACCAAGTTTAGTTTCTATAAGAAATGGCGATGAAAATTGACGCTTGTGCTGTTCGTCTACTGGAGAATGATGTGGGGAGGCGGGAGAGGCGTCCTCCGTGACCACACTTTTCCTTCGCATTGCGCGGCGTATCGTGCCACTTACGAGTGCGCAGTTGCGGTCAACGAGGAAATTGTGTCCGTCGGCGGAACGGACACACAACATGTGCGCCTTCTCAACCGTCAGTGGCGGAATGGTCACTGTCTCCGCCGGCGCTACAGTACGCGATTTCCGCGACATCACCGTCATCAGAGCTGCTCACTTAATGAAGAGAAACACGTTTTTCTTTTTTCTTTAAATAAAAAAAAAAAAAGCAAAGCAAGGATCAATAAAAAAAAAGAAAAAAAAAAGAAGAAATTATATATAACGCTACAGAACAAAAACTTGACATATATACATACATGAATAAGTAAACCTTTAAAAGGATCAAACAAGAGGGCAAAGGAATATAATAAACGACAGAGAGGAAAGATTGACGGACTGTTTCGGAGATCAACTTTCATAAATAAAAATATATGTATATATATCGTTGTTGTTGCTGTTAGTGGTGGTGTTGTCTCTTCGATTATTCTACATGCTCTTCTTTTTTCTCTTTTTGATGATTTTTCTTTTTAATCTCTTTCACATTTACATTTCCTTTAGCGCCATAAACCACGAGCATATTCCACAGACAGCGCAAATTCCTCAACACTGCAACACGGCCGCCACTTTCATTACGTCCAGCGCGGCAATTATGGGTACATTAAATGTTGTCCGCCCCTCCGTTTCCCCATCGTATCTATTCTTGTAGTACAAGTACTGTATGAGCACCTCCAATGTGGGAGCTGTCAGCGTTGGGAAGTGAATCGTCGGCGGTTTCGTCTCGTCCTCTTCCCACGTAATATGCACCACAGGGGAATTAGGACTTATGTGGGCGGCGAGCGACTTGCGTAGAAGCGGTGCAGCACAGGCACAGTCCTGGTGAAGCGTAAAGCGATGGCCCTCGGAGGAGACCATGTGAAGGTAATCACTTGGGAGAAGATTAAATGTATCCATGTACGGCGGCGGTGGCGGGGTGCGCCACATCGGGTTGAATGGAGCCCCACTGCGTATCATGATGAACGCCCTAAATACGTCTTTACCCAACACAAAAGCACACCAAAAAGACAGAAACCCTTATTTCCACTATAATTCATAACACACAACAAGCATGAGGATATAATATATATATATATGCGTATATATAGAGTACAGTCAAATTTAAAAGAAAAAAACGAGGAAAAGTATGATCCCAAAGCGTACACACAGAAATATATATATATATATATATATATATAATACCAAGAAAAGGGTACACAGAGCGAGTGAGAGAGAAATAATAATAATAATAAAAATGATTTACAGATTTAAAAAAAATTAAATTACTGAAAACGATCGCCCACTCAGGGTGATCTTTTCTGTAAAATATGTGGTTACGGAAATCCTATTAAATATATAATTTATCAGAGCATTTTTTTTTTTTTTCGTTAGCGCCATTCTTCTGAGTCTAAAAACAAACAAACCTGCACTTTAAACGATTAGCCGACGCAAATACCTCATAGCTCTCTCCATACTCACATACCCTGAGATTTTCTTGCTTCGCGGTTGACAGTTTCTTTACACCATATATATATATATATACCTCCTTAGAAGTATACATACATAGCAATATAAAAACATTTTTTTTTTTTCTTGAAAGAACGCGTTTCATTCATAAAATAAGAAAATCAAACAGTATCAGTCACAAGACAACCTTCACAAAAAAAAAAAAAAATTGACAAGAAAAACAAAACAAAAAACAAAACAAAAACAGTGAACCCGGCAAGAGTAATAATACTGGAATGAATATTTTCGGTAAAAGTTGAAGTGACCACGCCTTATTAGCAAAGACCACATAATACATATACACATGTATATATATATATATATATATATACATGCAGAGGGAGAGAGAGAGAGACCTCTTTCATTTCTTTGATTTATGTGTCCTTGCTTCTACAACCTTACAGCGCGGCTGGCACGCTCCAGTGAAGCGTCCTGAAGTTCCCATGCGGGTCGAAACGTGCCGTCCTCGCGGCGCAAAACGGGGTTTGGAAGCGTACAGCTGCGATGGCCAAGAGATGTGTAGCCCTGCGCATAAAGCGGACAAAATGGCACCCCATACGCAAGTGTGTACCCCCATATATCTTTGTACGTCCATTCAAAAACGGGGCAGGCGCGCAGCAAAGAGGGCCATCCCGCCGTTGTTGGCTCCACGCTCGTTTTTTGGTGCGCCGAGTCGACGCTACGTGTTCCCATAAACACCACTTCGAGATCATTTTCCTTTTTAAGGTATGCAAGGCCATCCTTTAGTGAGAGTGAGGGGTCGGGTTTCACAACTTGCAATCCGTGCGCCTTGGCGTACTCCTCCCGCATCAGCTCCACCTCCGTGAAATCACGGGAATCATCTCCAAAGCCGAGTGTGAAGGTACAACATTTTTGCATTCTCTCCAGCCCGAGAGCACATAGGAGCAAGTCCATCATGGCCATAGAGTCCTTTCCACCATTGAAGGCAATACCAATCCGTTCCGGCTTATACTTCAAGGCCAAATCACGGATGAGGTCCAGGGAGGCTTTCACCAGGGATTGGGTTGGGGCACCTAGGGCATGGAAAGTCTGCCTATCCCCTGTTACAACATCTAGTGTTCCAGTGTGTATTTCATTCAATTGCACATCGGTAACAGGTGTACCTGTTAAAACAAGCTTTTTTAGCGACAATGGTCTTTGACCCAGAGTGCCAAAATATCGAACATGTTTACAGGAATAAATGTACACCTCCTCCAGCGTAACTATTTCAGTTAGGGGGCTTACATCTGTGAGGTTGCTACAATTATTCAGTACAATGTGTCGTAATCCATTCGTCATACTAATTCCTCGCAAATACTCATCTGTGACTTGAGGACCTCCCGATTTGAACGAGTTTCCACACGTCGCCTGTTGCGTACAGTCTGCAGTCAGGTCGTAATGATCAACAGCCATCAAGACGGTAAAGTATTGCTAATAGGCTTTGTTGTTTTTTTTTGCTTTTTTAAGACTCAATGTCTCTTATTGTTACTGTTCTTGTTTCTTCTTCTTTTCACTTTTTGTGTGCACAATTCTAAAAGGTTCAAATTTGTTGTTGCTATTGTTTCAGCAATTAAATAATAATAACAATGGTATTTTAAAGAAAGGAGTAGAAGAGGAATCCGTATATACATACACAGAAAAAAAACAATAATAATTTCTTTAGAAAACGCATTTGTCAAAGGAGAGTCCCTCACAAGAAATGAAAAGAAATACATGGAAAAAGGTAAAAACTCAACAACAAACACAAGCGCCAGAACACGTACATAGATAAAAAAAAAAAACATAAAGCAAACATTTCTATATATATATATATATATATATAGGGAGAGATAGATAGATAGATAGATAGATAGATATAGATATGTGTACACACGACAACTTTTTTTTTTTTTGCTTTATCTTTTGAAAAGGTAAATGAAAGAACTCCATTCATAGATTTTGTTTGTGTGTTTGATTGTTTTTCACATTCTCCTTTGGCAAAATAATGAAATTCACATAAAATTTTAAAAAGAAAAAAAGACAACTAAAAAGTATTTCAAAAATGAGCTTTCCGGAGAGAATAAATGATGGAGGAAAAGAGGGAAAAGGGTTACGTCATTTGCATTGTTTCTTCTTCTTAGTAGTTATCTTTCTCTCTTTTTCAACGAGTTAGGAATAGAAAAAGTTTCTTTACACAAAGGACGTAGTAACAGTAGTATTTATTATGCTTAACATATTCTCAATCTACTCCTCCCATATCCCATTTTTTTTTTCTTGTCTTCTGTACAATCTTTATAAAAAAAAAACACAAAGGCAATGGAATGAAACGAATAAAAATAAAAATACATATATTATATATTTATGTATAGATATATATATATATATATATGTATATATTCTAGATGGTGGATGGAGGAGGAGGTGTTGGGTGGGTTGTTGGTTTGAAATAAATTAATGTCTTTGCATGGAATACACTCCTGAGCCTTTACACCTCTAAAAAGAAAGAAAGAAAGAAAGAAAGAAAGAGCTGTTCCTTTCAATACATAAAAAGAATTTTTTGCTTTTTTTGCTTTGATTTGCGCTTTCAAAAAAGTGAAGCCATTCAAAAAAAATTGAGTAGAATAACACCTAACAGAAGCATTAGAGCGGAGAGAAGTGGTGCATGTGGGGAAATAGAGGAGGAGGAGGCCACTGAACAGATTGAATTGGCGCCAATCCAACCATCGAGGCATTCCTCTGTCAATGCGGTACGATTTGCGCATTTCGTTGGCCATAAGCTCGTTTGCAACCATTTCTTCAGCTCTGTAGGGCAATCTGTACCAAAGCACTCCAATATCCTTTGCGCTGTTTGCCGGCATGATGGATACCAAAGTTTAAGCTCTGTTGCACATTTTGTTCGCTCCTCACACAAATCTGGAAAGGTTCGATTGAAAACGAGATTACTGTGGGTGACTGATGATGGCGCATCCACCGGAGGGTCCTCCGCAACTGGGATGATTGAAACCCCAGTGAAGTTTGTGGAATTGCAAAATGAATGAGAGGAATGACAATGAATCGTGCCATGAATTCCTTTCAGATGCGATGTGGCGGCGACACCGGCCTCACCATCTTCGGGGCACAGGACTGTTTGTCCTTGAACGCGGAGAACCATCTGCCCAGAGGGAGTGCACGTGGTTGGGAAACAACGCGAACTAGTGGTGAAAACGGGCACGGCAGCCGTAATTACATTGGACCTGAAACACCGACTCTGTTCGAGAAACTCATTACCGTATACATTCATCGGATCATACTGATTACTATAGATACAATTCTTGTTTGTATACGTCATAACCATTGGACAATAATCCATTTCAGCCAAACTTCCTCCTTTCCTCTTATCAGGAAAGTATTGATATATACTCGCAAGCTCCGAGTTGTACTGGGAGATGTCACATTTTCCAATACCCAAATGATCGTGTGTGCATGATTCCGCTGGTATTTTTCCATCAATGATACAAAACTCGTCAACAGATGCATCTTGATCGTTACATTTATTGTATAAAAAGCGGCACGATCTGTTCCGCCCCCAAAAAAAGTTATTGTCCTCCGCAAGAGCATAATTGACATCGTAGTAACCCAGGTCTTCCAGGTATGCCAGCGTAAAAGAGGTGTAGAAAAGGTCCGAAGAGGTGACAGTCCCGACAAGGGCTTCTTCATATAAAATCCTCTTTTTCCAATGCGATCCCGCAGTTCCTGTGCCACCCATGTCTTCCACTTCCACACCATCAAGTGTCGGACAACCAAAATAGTTACGCGCCACCTCCACAACTTTTGGTGAGGAAATTATCGTGACAAACTTTCCAAGGTTCTCTCTGTAGACTTTTTGAGACCCTGGACGCATGACACCATCCTGATCCACGTGGGGCTTCATACTGTTGGCGATGCTAGAGAATCCCAACGCGTGCGTCATTTCATGCATTGCGACGTGGGTTTCCAAACTTCTTGGATGATTACTGATCACACTTGGCACAAAATTAATATGTCCCACTATGGGTCTACCGTTTACGGAGTCTACTCGACACATACGGGCCCACGCGATGACGAGATCTCGCACTGCTTTTACTCCCGCCGTGACAAAGATGACATAGTCCTTGTCTAATACATTCATGGCTTCGTTTGGTAAGTAGGGACATGCGGTGCCTGGAACCGTAACAGAACTTAAAGGATCAACAAGGAGTGACTTCTCAAAGAAAGCTAAGGTAGAATTCATCATGGTGTATATGGATTTCTCTTTTTTCGGGGTTAAAATGTCCTCCGAATGACAAGTAACACTTGAGGAGAGGGGAGAGTTGTATGTATTTGCTACATCCCCCACATTCTTGCAGGCCCCGTCAAACAGGTAAACAATCTGAAAGCGCATGTATTCTCGGGTACTAGCAGCAAGTACAGCCCTATTGAAAAGTGTGTGCTTGTAAACAACATCATCCCGAGGTAATTTTTCCATGGGAATGCTTACTTTGTCATGTATGCAACTGTGCTTCCTAAAGGAATCGTCAGGTGCGAGGGCTTCCTCCTCAACGTTTAGTGTCAATCCCGTCACAACCGTCATGGAGGTGAGAAGCCATGCAAAACAAAGGGATACAAGGCAGGCATTTGACATCATTGTACAAAAAAAGTCTTCTACACACACACACACACACCGAAAAAAAAAAAAAAACAATAGTAGCAGTAACAACAAAGCACGAAACCTAGAAAACTAAGCGGAGAAGAAAAGGGAACAAAAAGAGAATAGTTTATGTATAAAACCACGCAAAAGCAAAAAAAAAAAAAAAAGGGTGGGGTGCACAGAAAAAAAGAAGGAAAACGCGCAGATATAAAAATAACGAGAAATCAACAACAACAAAGAAAAAGTGAATAAAAGTAATCCGCATTAGTAAATGAGGATTAAAGAGGAAATGACAGATAATATATAAATAGAATATTTCTTTCGTTTATTTGAAAAAGTCCTTTGATCACTTTTTTATTTATTTATTCTTTTATTTTCTCACTTTTTTTTTTTTTTTGTACACTCCAGCGAAAATTGATGATATCTGTTTTTCTTCTTTTTTTATGTGGTTAATTTTTTTTTTGTTTTTGAGTTCCCTGCCGTAATTGTTACATAAATAGACATAAACAAAAAAGAAGAAAACACTATTCAACAACAATAACAAAAAGAAGAAACAGAAATCATTTAATATAATTTCTTAAAATGACGCCTTACCCAATGCAGCTTTCCCTGTCTTACTCAGACGTAGCGGCAGTAATGTTGTTCCCGGGCGACAGTTGTAGCGATAACGCCAACGCCGTACTGGAAAACTCAGCACCGCTGTCGCAAAGGCTTGTATGAGGTGATAGAGAAGGGATGGTAACAGTATCACTGCCGCTTGACGCCTGTCTCCAAATAGGTACAAAATAATAGGTATGGCAAGCACCTCAGACTTTGTTATGAGCACAAAGAACAACGCCACGCGCTCCTCCGGCACGTCAATCACAAAGCTTGTTACCAACCAACTGAGTACACACGTTGCCGCGTATAAACCCAACTCGAGAAACGCCACAATCCCAACACCTCGCCACGTAAGCAGAGTGGGGGCTGATGCCTGAATAAAGAAGGAACTAAACATGAGATAATTCAACACGAGCATAACCAAACAGTTTAATTGAATGGCTCTTTGGCGCCAGTAGATGAGACTCCCATCGCACAGCTCGGAACAGGCGAGTTGGGCGTTACTCACTCTCGCCGTTCCCTCGCGATCCTCGCCGGTGATGCGGCGGTGCGAAACCCACGCGAAGGTTCGCTGCGCAACGACCCCAGTAAAGAATGGACCAATCACTGTAACGGGAAATAATAACCCATCCATGGGGTTCGGCAGCCGCGCCGAGTGGGAGAGGGAGACACACGCGACCATAAGCAGCGGGGAGGCAATCACACCGCAAATACTTCCAATGCTACTCAAATACTGCGCGAGCGCCTCACTCCCTTGCGCGGAGCGGGTCGCGGCGACGGAGAGAATGCCCGACGGCGGCAAACACATGGCGCACATCAACCCAATAAAGAGACCATCCACGTCGGAGGATTCACTCTGCATATTCAGGTAAATAGCGATGCCGAGGATGGGGGAAATCACGAGACTCCACATCCCTGTTGTGATGGTCACACCCACAAATCGGGCCGCGGCGTTTCGGTCCATATCGGGAAACGACGCCCCACTCAGCGTGAAGGAAAAAAGAACGAGAATGCGCGCCCACACATTCGAGTCCAGCGCGACAGGGACGGGGCGGTAGTAGGCGGCGCCAATGCTAACAAAGAAGAGCCACAGCAGCCACTGCCCGCGTGCCCAATCAATCAGGGAGAGAGAACCCATAACTAGACGCACCACCTTCTCGCGCGAATCGCTGTTGAGGGATGTCTCCTCCGCCACAAACGGCGTCGACGGCTCGGGGGAGACGTCCTCCGCTGCACGACGCCACGACGACGAGCTGGACACAACCCCGTTGCTGTTCATAGAGGAAAGGAATAAAGAGAAAACCTTTCTGCTCTTGTTATTGTTTGATCTCTTATAAAAGTTGTATATATGAATGTAAATGTACCCTTATTACAAGCTACACTGCAACACTACTTCCTCGGAAGGTGAGACTTCCTCTAATATATATAAATATATATATATATATATATATATATTTTTTTTTTGTTTTACAAAAAAAAAAAAAACAAGAAAAAGAAAAAAAAAAAGTTGCGTACAACAGCTCTGTAATAATGTATTATTACGGAGAACAAATTCATGAAGCGAATAATAAATTAAACGAAAATTTTTTAACAGAAGGGGGAAAAAAATAGGTTACTCACGGTGTCATGATTAGAAACTCATGAAAAAGGGGTATAAATAAAAACATCTATATAAGTATATATATATATATATATATATAGTTAAAATTAAATAAAAAATGTTTTTTTAAAGACATTTTTCTTCTTTTCCACTTCACCTTTCTCTTCTTTCTTTTTCTTTATCTTTTTGTCCTTTTTACGCCGTCATTGTTGGTTCGACAAGGATAAACTCCTTGGTAAGACAGTGAGCCCACAACGCACTCACAGGAAACACGCGTGACTCGGGCCACGGAAATGGCAATCCCTCATCCTCCCGCAATGTCTTGTGAATTCTCCAGATGTGTTGGCGCAGTGACTCCGCAACGACCTGTTCCCACTTCAGCTGTCCGCACCGCATAAAGAGTCGAGCCGAGGCGCGCGCCAACTCCGGCGCCGTGTCCGCGTCGCGCAGCCAGCGACCCACGCAGAGCCGCGCGAGGACGAAGGGGTCGATGCCGTCCGTGCGGAGAAGTCCGTCGAGCGCGGCGTCCGCGTCGGCCATGTGGTGCACCACCCCGACCGCGAGCTCCTCGCAGCGGCCGTACGCCTCCCACTGCGCCGCGTCGCCGCCCGCCTCGAGCCTCGCGAGCGGCGGCAGCTGTCCGTTTCCGCCGCCGCACGTCAACGCGGAGTCCGCCTCCCGCCCCCTGTCGTCCCGCTCGGGCGGCGGAAGCGGCGCGGCCTCACTGTGCGCGAGAAGGGGCGCCACCGCCGCCCGGTGCGCGCCGTCGGCGAGGAAGCGGCTGAGCAGCACCGCCGGGTCGAGCCCCGTGTTGGCGTCGGCCCCAAACGGGGAGGCGGCGCCGCACGAAACGGCCGCAGCGCCGTGCAAAAGGCGCGAGACGGCGAGGGCGCGGAGCAGCGCGAGGCGGGAGTCGTCCCCAAAGCACATGGCGCCGCCCGGCTCCCACATGGAGCGCAGCTGCTGCTGCATCGGTGCGGCCCACTCCGCCCCCATCGCGGCAATGAAGAGACGCACCGAGAGGAGAAGACGCACACTCCGCATGCGGCGCCGCTCCGACGGGGAAATGGCGTGCGGCAAATCATACGCCACCGCCGTCTCCTCGAGGGGTAACGGCAGCACCGCCTCCGGCGCCAAGCCCAGACCGTCCTCCGCGAGGGCGGCGAGGCTGCGCGTGGTGGCGTCATACAACCCGCGGCGCACGGCGGCGTTCGCGCACCACCGCATGAGCAGCCACCACGCGCACAGCGGCGGCGGGCCCCAGACGTCCGGCGAAGGACCACAC
This sequence comes from Trypanosoma mega, assembly GCA_030849715.1. Taxonomy (NCBI): domain Eukaryota; phylum Euglenozoa; class Kinetoplastea; order Trypanosomatida; family Trypanosomatidae; genus Trypanosoma; species Trypanosoma mega. The sequence continues at coordinate 16,009 of JASANV010001406.1, read as the reverse complement.
GAGGCGCTCGCACCATCCGCCTCGCTACCACTCGCACTCTCCTCGTCGGGGGCGTTGACGTTCTTCTCCGCCTCCGCCTCCGCCTTATTCTCGTCGTCGTCATTGTTGGGGCTCCGCTTTGTTCGGCTTCGTCTCGTCGTCGTCTTTTTGGTGGTGTCCATTTGGCTCAAACACGCGAGCACCGTGTCCGACCCCGCACCCGCGCAGAGGCAGCGCAGGACGCGCGTGTAGTCCAAGACGGGGCACCGATTGGCGTCGCTGAGAATGTCCTCCAAACCGCGCCAAACGGCCAACGTGCGGCTCGCGGCCACCACGTGCGCGGCACTCCACGGCGCGTCGATGCGCCGGCCGCGACAGACCGCCCGCACCGCCCGCGCCACGGCCCCCGGCAGCTCCGCCGCGTACCACCGCAACATCTCCGCCCAAAACGCGCCGACCGCCGCCGCCGCGCGCCGCGCCCACCGCTCCGACGGGCGGAGAAGCGCCGCCTCGAGCGCCGCGAGATGCGCCGGGCGGAGTCCACGGGGGGCCGCGAGGGCGGCGATGGCGCGCAACGCACACAGCGGCGGACGCTCCGCCCGGCCTTCGCGCAGCGCGGCGCCCACGCGCGCCTCCACCAGCCGCCACCGCCGGCCCGCGCCGAGCCCCGCCGCGCAGCGCCGCACGCCGACCAGCAGCGCCTCCGCCTCCGCCCCGCCGCGCGCGTCGAGGACGGCCCCCAACAGCTCCTCCATTTCTTCCATTTCTTCCATTTCCTCCCTTTCCGCCGCGTCCGGGGCGGCGAGCCAAAGCGGGAGGGCGCACAGCGCGAGGCCCACCGCGTGCGGGGCGGGGAGGGCGGGGCGGAGGCGGCGGAGCGTCCCCCGCGCCAACGCGACGCCCCGCACAGCGGCCGGGCGCGCGAGGAGGCGCTGCAGCCAATGCGCGTGCGGGTCGAGCGCGGAGAGGGCGGCGGCGTGGGCGGCGGCGACGGGGAGCGCCATGGCCACCACGCCGCGCACATCGCGGTCGCTGAGCGGCGCCGGGTCGTCCCCCGCCGCGAGGAGGATTTGGTGCCAAAGCGGGAGAAGCGCCGACGCCCCGCCGCGTAGCGCCAAAGTGGCGCGCCGGACGAGCGCCATGCGGTGCGACGCGGAGGCGGACGCGAAGGCCGACGACACGCACGACGCGGGGAGGACGGCGTCGGCCAACAGCGGCCACAGCGCGCTCACGTCCCAGTCGGCGGCGGCGTCGAGCTCGAGGCACACCCCGCCGGAGGAGGAGGAGGAGGTGGAGGTGAAGGTGCGTTGGAGTACGGCGCCGAATTCGGCGGCGAGAAGAGACGCGTCCGCCGACGCGTGGGTTTCCGCGAAATCGGACACGGCACGGCGCAGCGCGGAACCGGCGGGCGTCGCGCGAAGGGGAAACGCGTGCGTGGTGGGAAGCGAGGAGAGGACGGCCGCCCGCTCCGACAGGGAGGCGGAGGGCGGGAGCGACGCGTCGCGCAGAACGGCCGCGCAGAGGGACTGTAAACTGTGCGGCGCGTCATCGCCGTCGAGGGGCGGCCAAACGGCACTGTCGGGGGAAAGGGAAAGATGCGCCACTGTGCGGTTGATTCTCCGTTTCGGGTTGGTTGAAGGGTATCCAAAAGGAAAAATGACGGATATATATATATATATATATATATATATATATATATATATATTTATGTCAATAGGGTTTCCTGCACCTCGTATTTTCTGTTTGTCCGATAAATTCACTGACCAACGAGCCTAGCAACACCAAAAACATGTTAAGGGGAAAATTGTAAACCAAAAAGGAACAAAAAGAGAAAAAAAAAGTGTTCAAATACACCAAAAAAAAATAAAAAAAGAAAAAAATTTCCTAAAAGTGAATGTTCTAGAAAAAGCGTCAAAGATATTTAAAACACACACCAACAAGAAAAAAAAGTATATAAATATATGGCAAAGTAAACCTCCACAAAAATAATAAGAGAGTGAGAACAAATGTCAACTGATTTTTGCTATGACGCTCATCGCATCAGTGGTAACTCAACGTTTACACAAAAACACAAACACAATGTCCTTTCATTCACACGAAACATCTCCATCATTATACTCCTTTTAGAACTATTGTTTTCTTTTCTAATTTTTTCCCTCTGTTTTGCTTGCCGTAAGTAGGGAAAAAAAAAGTCATTTCGAAAAAAAAAAAAAAAGGCAACGAATAAAACGGTACAAAAAAAATCAAATGATTCACAACAAAAGAATATATATATATATATATTTTTTTTATAAAAAATTATCTAATAGCCGTGTACGTCGCTTTTTTTTCTTTCTTTCTCTTATCGGTATTCTCTTTTCTTTTCCTTTTTCTGTAAATATACATACATTTACGTATATTTTATATATATGTAGTGATGAGACACAACGTACTATTCATAGAGAATGCAACGGCTGTTGCTACAACTAGAATACACTAAGAAAATGAAACTGCCTATAATACACCCGTTTTTGCTGATTCCCATGAAAACCATTCCCTTTCCGCTAAATCAATCTAAGCATCCCTTTCCTCCCATACGACATTATCCGCATTTCACTCCCTCGTCTCCGCCGGGGATGCGTGGCTCTCCGGTCCTCGGTAGAGATACTTAAACTCTGGACGCGCCTCCAAAAGCGGAATATTCTCATCTTTTGGTATTTCATATGCAAACGGCGATTCCGCAAACATATCGCGCAATGGGGTGGCGGTGAGAAAGTACGGGTTTTTACGCATTGGGTAATCCGTGCACGTGTTGTACCCTGGTTCCCATGCGGGAACGAGACAGGCCGAGAGGAGACTCCAATTCTCACCCGGTCGAATACCAAACACGTGGTAGTCATACCGCCTGCACCACTCCTTCTTGTATTTGGCGTACTTTTCCCACAACTCCCTCTTTCGCTCGAGGCGTTCCCTGTCCTCCATGACGCCATACTTTCTGCACTCGTAGTCGTTTGGTAAATATCCACTTAGGCGGTACATACTGCGGTAGCAAAAGCAAAAGTCCGTACAAATAAACGTCAAGGCGGTAAGGGAGGTGCGGGACATGGGCATCATGCGTGCGCTGCGTGTGGCGGCTTTGGAGCGAATCCAATAACTGTACGTCAACGCACACAACGCGGATGTCGCGTGTTCGTACCAACGCACCGCTTTCCATGTGTCAAAGAAACCGGGCGTGTTGTCAATGACGGGGTATGGCGTTCCCATCATGTGATAGGCTAAGCGAAAGTTTGTGTAGTCACTGTTTGTGACGGATTTGTACACATTATCGCGCCGCTCCACGGAGAGGGTGGAGCGCCAAAGCTGAAACGACTTCCACGCCAATCGTTCCTGATCGGAGAGGTCGCGATCGGTGCTCGGGGCGTATTTGGTGTGCGTCGTCGCAATGAAAATGGGCTTCTCGAGTGTGTCCGCCTCGCCAGAAACGATCTCCGCTGACATGATTCACCACAAGGAGCGAAAGAGGAGTTTTATTGTTTAATCAAATAGAGGTTTACCCTTTTCCTAACTTGGAGTGGTTTAAAAAAATCAGATATATATATATATATATATATATATATATATATATATAACAAAAGAAAAAAAAATAATACTTACAACGTGCAAACAATAGAAACGCAAAAAAACATATATATTTCTTTTTTTGGAACAGTTTTTCCATTCATTCTTAAAAAAAAAAAAAGCATCGCAGGTATGGAGGTTTATTCAAAGCATTTTCAAAAATCTATTTCAATTCATCTTTTGTAGTTTATTTTTGTTTTGATTTGTTTAGAGCGATAAAAACATTATTTTCCTCTTTTTTTCCGTTCGTTTTGGGTATATGATTTAATGTAAAACATACTGAAAGTGAAAATTATTTGCCCATTTATTTATCCATAACACAATGAAGCCCCCCCCCCCCAAAGTATATATATATATATATATATATATATTGCAGTTTTCTTTTATGTATTTTTGGGTTTGACACTTTTTTGTTTTGTTTTGCAAAGTGTCATAAAAATCTCCTCACAACTTCAAAAAATGCGAGAAAAAAAAAAGTGGAAACGAAACATAAAAACTACAAATATTTTTCAAAGCATATATAAATATCATCTTCTCTTTTACTGTCGTCAAAATGCGATAAAAAAAAAAAGAAACGCTGACAGTATTCATCCTCCCTTTGCTTTTACAAAACAGAGGAGAAGGTGGTGGATTTATGTAAAATCAACAAAACACGTGTTGAAAAACTCAACACACAATCCCAAACCCAAAGACAGAAAGAGAGAAGAAAGAGGACAAAAAAACACATCAATAACCAACCTTCTCCTCGAACGTTTCTTACTATTTGTTTTTCATACATCATAATAATGTTTTGTTGGTTTCCCTTATTTTTTTAAAAAGTGTGCTTTACTGCAGAAAAACAACAAAAAGAAAAAAATTGGTGAAAATAAAATTTGATACAATAAGAGTTCACCTTTGCCAAAAATCCGCACATTTGAACGCACCAAAAATAATCATACAAATATTTCTTTAAAATCATATTTTTCTTCGCGTTTTTCCTCTCACCTTTTCCTTTTTTTATTTTTTTTTTCCCCTACTACGGAGATGTTCGTTACACTAAACAGCATAAACATTTTTTTGTTGTTGCTGTTGTTGTATTTGCTTCAGAAACGACCCTTTCTTGACGAAATCACAAGACCCACAAATAATAATACAGAAAAAAAAACAAAATAAATAAACTGTAAAACAACACAAAAAGAAAAGGGATGAAAAACATCACAGAAATTGCACATAGATTTATATTTATATCACAAAAATTTACCTTTTTTTTTGGTGTGTGTGTTTTCTGTTATCGCATGAGTCCCTGAAAATTCCTATTCAATAATAATACCAAAAAAAAAAAAAAACTATCACACGCGCATGCGGAGTAACAACAACAACAAAAGAATACATGAACCAAAAAAAAAAAAAACTGGACCACACGTGTCGCTTACCGGTTTGTGTTAACTTTCCCGGAAGGAGTCGAGGGAGGCGTATGCGTTGGCGATTTCCTCATTGCGTTTCGATCGGTTCCACTTCTTCGCCTCCGCCATGGCCTGCGCGACGGCGGGAATGATTTCCTTTGCCCTTTCAACGTCCAAAAAAGAGAGCCGCGTGCGGCGCGCGATGAAGTCCTGCACGCGTTCGCAGTGTTCAAACCGCACGGCGTATGTGACCTCCGCGGCGGTAATCGGCTCCTTCGGGTGCAATCGCCGCCGCGCCGCCTCGTCGTTCGTGGCGATGGCCGCGAGCGCCTCGTACCTGTCGCCGTAGTTGGCGCACCAGTGCGTGTGCACGTCCAGCGGGACGCCGGGGGCCGGCTCGGGCGGCAGCGCGTCGAGGCGGTGGGCGCCGACCATGCGGAGCTCCGCCGTCACGCAAACCCGCGCGCCGGCGGGGAGGAGCTCGACGAGCGCGTCGACCGCGTCCTCCGCGATCTGTCGGTACGTCGTCCACTTCCCCCCCGTCACGCGCACCGCTCGGCGCGCGGCGTCCGTCTGCACCGCGTGTTCGCGCACGGCGCTCTGCGTGTCCGCCGCACCGCTCGCCGCGAGGGGGCGAATGCCGCACCACGCGGAGCGCACCGCGTCCGGCGGAATCGGCCCGACAAGCGCCGACGCGTTGCGCAGCAGAAAGGACACATCCGCCGCACTCGGCCGCGCGTCCTCCGCCGCCGCGCACGGGCGGTCCGTCGTCCCCACCACGCAGCCGCGCAGCCACGACGCGAGGAAAACAACGCGGCCGTCGCTCGACGGGGCAACCAGCGCGCCGCCGGCCGGGCAGTACGCGGCGTCGAGGACGACGTGCGTTCCCGCACTCGGCGAGAGGGCCGCCGGCGCGTCGGCAGAGAGGAGGCGCTCGACCGCCGCGCTGAGGGGGCCGCCGGCGTTGAGGACGGCCTTCGCGTACACCCGAAACCGCCCGCCGCCCGAACGGTCGTAGAGCTCCGCCTCCACCACGCGCGCGCCGCCGGACGTCGGGACGACGCGCAGCGCCTCCGCCTTGGCGTAGTTCACCACCGCGGCGCCGTAGCTGGCGGCGGTGAGGGCGGCCGAAAGGCACATACGCGCGTCGTCGAATTGGCCGTCGAAGTACTCCACCGCGCCGAGGAGCGCCGCGCGCTGGTCGTTCTCGTGGCGCAGGCGGGGAAAGCGGCGCATCGTCGCGTACGGGGTGAGAAAGCCGGCGTAGCGCAGCGTGCCGCGCTGAAGCATGGCAACGATGTCATACAGCTTCACGCCGCTCCAATACATGATGAGATCGTACGGGTCGTAGCAGGGAATAATGGTGGGGAGGATGTGGCAAAGGTGCGGGGCTTGATGAATCATAATCGATCGCTCCCGAAGGGCCTCCGCGACGAGCTTCAGCTGCTGCACATCGAGCTGAAAAACGGCCTTTTCGAGGTATCGAATACCACCATGAATGAGCTTCGTGCTCCGACTGCTCGTGCAGCTCGCGTAGTCGTTCATCTCTACAAGCCCAACACGCAGCCCACGCGTCACCGCGTCGAGGGCGGCGCCGGCACCGACAGAACCGCCGCCAATAATGAGAACATCCATTGGCGTCTCCGGCGAGGAAAAGGACTTGAGGCGCTGCAAACACTCCTCCCGGGACGGGTTTTGGGGGTACACAAGCGGGGGGATCTTGCTGGGGTCAAACCGACGCTGTGTCCAGCGCGGGTCCGTGTAACTGAAGCCAATCACTCCAGCAAACGCTGTGGCCGACGCGGCAAACAGTTTTTTTGCGGCACTCACCATAATTCTATGACACAAACAATCCCAGACGAACAGAGAAAATTAAAAATTAAAAATAAAAATTTTTCTGTTTCTGTTGTTCTAGAAAAACAATATATAATGATGAGTGGGCTTATTTATTTCTACTGCTGTGTAAACAACAAGAAAAAAGAAAAAAAAAGAAAAAAAAAAGTGGAGTGATTTTTGTTCCCTTTCAAGTGAATAAAACAAATTGGAAAGCGAGAATGACAGATTGATCGTTTACCGAGCCCATCCATCACACATGCCCTTCCAATATAAAAAAACTAAAGGTAAGTTTAAAAAAAATATGCATATATATTTGTATATATATATATATATATATATATTTATAAAAGGAGAAAAGATGTATTACTGAGCACGGAGAATCTGCACTTATTAGTAAAAAATGGTTTGCCCTTTCTCATACACGCTCAGAATACACCTAACTGCGAAGCGATAGACGTTCTGCAAACAAAGATAAGAAGAAAAAATTATTGGTTTGAGAACGATAAGTGAATGCGAAGAGGGTACAAAACCTCTTCGCGGTTTCCTATTTAATGTAAATATACGTTTTTTTGTGTTGTGTGTGCTTCCCCTGTGGAAGCAGCTATTTTCCATTGCGATAGTTTTTTTCATTTCATAATCTCACATACTTCGTTTTTTTCTTTATCCCTCTTCCATATGCACCATTAGTGTGACTAATTTATTCAATAATATGGATCACAAAAAAGTTGTAAATGTACTCTTTATGTGTCCCATGCACCAGTAAAATGACAGAGTATATATATATATATATACTGATTTATGTTGGTTTGTTTCCTATGTTTTTTTTTTTTTTGGCTTATCCATGAAGTCCTTATTTTCATTTTTATTCCATTACGCCCAACGCTTGGAACGCTTATACCTCGGGACCATTAGCTCCTTCTCCATCAGCACCCCTGCCGAGACCGCACGCCCCGTCTTCTCCTCCACACCGAATGCTGAGTCAGGCGCGGCACGCATGCGCTGCATCGGTTCCGAGTGACGTTGCATCGCTTCAGAGTAGCGCTGCATCGGCTCAGATTGACGCTGCATCGGCTCCGAGTGACGTTGCATTGGTTCAGATTGACGTTGCATCGGTTCCGAGTAGCGTTGCATCGGTTCAGAGTAACTTTGCATGGCATACGCTTTCCACGGAGTGGAGAGGGGCGGTGACGGCTCGGATGGCGTAACTGTTTGAATATCATGCCGCGATGGCGCTCTCCCTTGCGTGTCCCCGGCAGTGGCGAGTTGCCATTCTTGCAGCGCCAAAACCTGCCGTTCGCGCGACTCGTCAAATCGCATTCGCTGCTGTGTGAGATGTTGCGCCACCACCGCACTGTCACGCAGCTGTCGCCCAAATGACTTTCGCTGTGAGCGGTGCCGTTGCTCCAACCGGCGGCGCTCCCCCAATTCGGCGCGCTGCAGTACCTCGAGGGCGAGGAGGGTATCGCGCGACCGCATGGCGTCCTGCGCGAGGCGGACGAGATGCTGCGCCGCGTGCCGCGCACGAAAGGCTCGCCAAATGCGACTGCGCTCCGACTGCTCCTCGACCCGCACGCGGCAGCGCTCCTCGAACTCGCGGTCGTCGAGGTCCTCCAGCAGCATCGCAAAGAAGAGATGCTGCTCGCGCCGGAAGAGCTCACGCAGCTCGTCCACAACAAGGCTCGCCTCGCGCAGCATGGCCTCACGCGCGGACATGTCCTCATCCAAAAGGCGTTGCCGCTCGCGCTGCCAGTCCGCCTCCATGTGGAGGCATTGCAGCACATGCTGCTGCTGCGCGTCGCGCATCGCGAGCGCCTCACGCGATGCGTCACTGTGCAGCGCCGCCTTTTCAGCGGCCGCCGTGGTGAGGAGGTGGTAAGCCTCACGCTGAAGACGGTCCGCCTGTTCCTGACGCCAACGCGCACGCGCCTCACGCACGTCGGCGGAGCGGCGCATGTAATCTCGGTACGCCGACGTGACAAGGGTGGCGAGTTGACGTCGTTTATGTTCGCAGGACATACGGTTGAATTGTAAACGGCCGAGGAACCCGCGGCCGCATGCCTGTAGACGCATACAAAAGCTTAAAAGAGCCTCATTGCGCCGACGCTCAATCAATGGAAAGGCCTCAGCCTTCATGAAAACCTTGGTGCGACCCACTTGGGCAAGCGCCTTGTCATTCATCTTGGATGCAGCAAGAATAGCCACGGAGAGTTCACGCCCGCTCTTACCCACCGCGACATTCCCTGCAATAATCTTGTAACGCTTATTGAAACGATCAAAAAGATTTCGTACGGGGTATCCCATTTTACGTATCTTAACTGTGCCAAGCACGCCACTTGATTCGAGTTGATTCATTGTCTGTACACCGTCAAACATTCGTGGCTTTTTGGCAGGATGTGGTTTAATGCAACGAATCCAGTGGGGATTTGTACTGTTGATCAGATCCATCAAATCGGCGAGTTGCCCCTTAAAGAAGGCACCAACGGTAAACTTTTTGGGACGCGACTCTGGAGGCAATGGGGCATCTAGCAATCCGCGAATTAACTCATCACGGGAAGCGCGCATCAACGTTTTTACGTTATCCTTTAGAGTGTCCCGATTCTTCTCCAGCCATCCATGTACGTCATACGTGACACTTGCGGCGTAATGATGAATAATAAAGGTGTCACGGCTGACTTTCTTCTTTTCAAAAAACTTGTTACCCGAGTGGGCTTGACTTACCTTTTCGAGGAATTCAAACTCATTCCCCTTGCCAAGTGTACATTCTTCATCAAGAAGCGCAAGTATACCACCTTTTTCCATGATAAGACGAAGACATGGTAAATTGTCTGGACATTTGACCTCTGTCACATCAATACCTTCCGCACGGCATTCTTCCATATCCTTTTCAAAGATATATTTGTTATAGTGATTTTGCATAGTTTCATTTGTCAAATTAATACACAACTGTTCAAAACTATTTTTTTTAAAATCTTCAAAACCAAAGATATCAAGTAATCCAATCCAATTTCCTGTGGTATCTACATTACACATTTGATTGCTCTTATCCACAAGCCATCGAAAGAGGGCCTCATAGAGAGCCTTCACCATGGCATCTCTGGCATCAATGGCGAGTGTAGGACGTAAAAGTTTCACAGTCTCAGTTTTCTGTATCACAAGTGTCGTTGTCAACATCTCTTTCCTTAAAGGTGCCTCATCCACCTGCCATAATCGAACGGCATCCTTCAAATACTTCTCACTCGCTTGTTGAACCTGAGATCCCTCACCGTCGGCATCAAAGTTGACATTTAGCATGGACAAAATACCACCCACACACGCCCAGACAGAGGTAATCTCATCCTCACGCATCCCAATCTTGGCCATAGACTTCACAACCTCATTAAAGTCTTCCGCTGTATTGTATTCTGAGTTCTGGACACATTTACCTGAATTGATACTCTTGTACACTTGCTCCTTTTCAAGTTTCAGCTTCGACCCAATCGATCCTCTGGTGAGAAGATAAAAACTATGATAAATCCGTTCATTCTCAGCGGCGGCAACGATGCGGGATTTTTCAAGAAGATACGTTGTCGTTTCCGCACCCACAACTTGACCTTTATCGTTAAATTTAACCTTCATAAATTTTCCAAATCGGGAGCTGTTATCATTGCGCACGGTGCGAGCATTACCAAAGCATTCAAAAATAGGTGAGCAGGCATTCAATTTTCCACCAACCTCCAAACCCTTCTTTTTTTCCTCTTCTGTACCACGTATACACGATATTTGGGCCAAATATTTCATAACAATTTTAGTAGCTTCAGTCTTACCAGCGCCCGACTCACCTGATATGAGGATGCATTGATTTGAACCATCGGAAATCATTTCATGGTACGTGTTGTGAGCTTGTGCCCAAGAATGTGGAAGATTTTTCTCAATAACAGAGCCTTCTTGAAGATACTCTACCATTTTGTTCTCCTGGTACCAAGGGATGGTGTAGTTAAACGGATTTATAGCCACTACAATGGCACCAATGTTTGTGTAAATGATGTCACGAAAGTATCGAAGGTACAGACAGCGCAATAGAGGAGCATCATGTAAAACTGTCAGTGAAAGTAAGTCGTCGGGTTGCTCCTCAAGGAGGTCCTCACGACACGCCGCCACATCCTCCTCCTTCACATTATCAAAAGTCTCACCAACAGATTTGCGCTCCGCGTCGGATGTCTTTATAGTATAACCCTTTCCACCGTGTGCGACAATCTGTCCCACAACCCACGAATCCTTGGGATGCTTAAAGAAACAATGCGCACCAACATCGAGCGTTGGCGACATTTTAATCTTTTTCTTTTTTTGGTTTTACAGATACGAATCAATGAAGAAAAAAAAAAAAAACACTTCTCCCTCAAGTGACAAAATAATACCAATAATAATAAATATATGAATAAATATACACACTTAAATAATTATACATAGATACACATAATGCAAACAGCGTCTAATACGAAAAGTTCTCAAAGAAAGAAAAATTGTACAACCACTTCAGCAACAGGTTGATAAATCAAAAACAAATAAACAGCAATAATAATCCACAAGCAATCTCAGAAAAAGTAGTTATAAAAACATGTAGCTTCTTTTAAATGCACGAAAAAGCACCACCTCGACTCGTCCCGGATGTCCTCCGTGAAGATGCGGATGCGGAGGGGCTCCCAGTCGGGAGCGACGGCGCTGTAAGTCTGCGCGGGGGCCTCGGCCGAGGTCGGCAGCTCCCGCACCAGCGCCACCTCCGCCTCTGCGGGGTCCACACGGAGTGTGTCGAACATGCAACGGTGCTGCGCCGCCGTGTCCCCCATCGTGGCGGCGAGACACCCGGCGGCGCAGAGCAGCACTAGCAGTACGGCAAAAGATTGGTATCGCATTGGAACATGTTTTATTGAGAGGTGTATATGTTTGTATTCAACGCTAAAAAAGAAAAAAATAATAATAGTAGAAAGATAACACGAAAAAAAAAAAAGAAAGGTAACAAAGGAGTATTGTCATTTCGTTTCTTCGTGGGGAAACTCACCATTACCTTTTTAGTCGAGCTCCTCATATCGCTTCAACACAATATATGCCTTTTTGGACAATTTTATGAGGAATGTATTAAGACAAAGAAACGTCATAGAAGCAGCTACAGAAAGGGTGAACCTTTTTTTGATTTTGACAAAAAAGATAACACTATTGAAATAAACACCCCTTCTATTTTCGAAAAAACATAGAATTTACTCTTATTTTCTTCCTTCCCTTTCAAAAAAGCACACATTTTCGCCGTGCAAGATTTCAGTATCCTTTACTTTTCGTGTTTTTTTTTTGCTTTGATTTCATTTAAAAGAGTAATATCCCTCTCTTTCCAGGACAGAAACAAAGCAGGCAAAGATTGGAGTAGTCACAACGCACATTATGAAATATTGAAGTAAGTCATTGCATCACCAATCTTGATCAATTTTTAACAACACACGCGTAAAAAAAAGAAAAGAAAGCTCCGACTTTGGTTCAAGTAAAACATGAATTGAAAGCTATTTTGAAGAAAGAAAAATATATAAACAATTTAAAAGTTTTATTCGTGTATATACACATATACACACACACACACATATATATATATATATATATATATATATATTGAGGGAAATATTCCGTACCGTTTTCTACGTTTTGCTACTTATGTATGATTTTTTTTTTGTGTGTAATTTTACTTATTCTTTAATTTCGCATTCATTTTTTGTTGTTGTTGTTGCTTTTTGTTTTGCTCTTCAATGAGTTAAATTGCAATTGCCCATTTTTCTCCCGTTTCTTCGTGATTTTGCTCCCCAACAGTTACAGAGCATCGCTGCATCACTTTTTATTCTTCATTTTTGTTATCATTAAACTCAAAATCATATTTTTGCACTCCGCTAGTGTTTATTCGACTTAATCAAAGCTTCGCACTCAGCAAGTCTCTTTTTGGTTTCCTCAAGCTCCGCCTTGAGCGCATCGTATGTAGGACGTGTTATCTCCCCCTCAGCGAGACCGCGTTCAATCAGCCAATTCTTGTCAGGAAATTTGGTCATGTAATTGCGAATACTATCCGGAAACAAAACCACGCAGCGCTGGTCCGGTCGCAATTCTTTAGCAGCTTCTAAAACGCCCCACATGGCAGAGCCGCTGCTGCCTCCGACGAGCAGACCCTCCTGGCGATGTAACTCGGATGCCAATTCAAAGCTTTCCTTGTCCGCAGTCTTCACCCACTTGTCCACATATTGACGCTCGAGAACGCCTGGAATGAAGTCGTACCCAATGCCCTCCACAAGGTAAGGTTTGGACGGCGTTGTGGCGTCGGCTTCCGCCAGAACACTTCCATGCGGATCCACACCAACCACAATGATGTTTGGAAGCAATTCCTTCATTCGCTTTGCCACCCCAGTTATGGTGCCGCCAGTGCCGGCGCCAATGACGATCATATCTATCTTCCCTCCACATTGATCATATATCTCTTGTGCTGTTCCTTCGTAGTGGGCCTTGGGGTTGCTATTATTCCGGTACTGGTCCAGCAGGACGTATCCCTTTTCCTTCTCCAAACGCTGCGCCACACCAATAAGACTTTCCGGATGGTTCCACGGAAGAGATGTTTCCGTACGAATGACATCGGCTCCAAGCGCATGCAGTGTGACTTCCTTTTCGTGTGACATTTTCTTCGGCATCGTAATCACCATGCGGTATCCTTTAACAGCTGCGACCATACTCAAACCAATACCAGTATTTCCACTTGATGGCTCCACAAGGGTGTCCTGTGGCTTGAGTCGACCCGATGCCTCGGCGTCGAGAATCATTTCTCGAGCAATGCGATCCTTCACACTTCCACCAGGATTCATAAATTCACATTTGGCGACAACCTCACAGTTAATATGATGCAACTTTGGAATCCGATTCAACCGTATGCATGGAGTGGCACCAATGGCGTCCACAACAGAGTCAAGCACACACAAACGACGATCCTTACGTTGTGCAGACATCACACCAAAAAATTCTGCTGAGTTAAAAAAGAAAAAAAAACCTTTGAGAGCGCCTCTCTATATAAAAGGACGTATTTTAGTTTTGTAAACAAAGAAACACGCACAAATGACAACAAATAACAGCAAATGAAAAAAAAAACACTTCTACATCATAAAATATATAAATATACGTCTAGTAATTACATGTACAAAAAAAAAAACGGCGGTAAACAAACACATAAACTGAAAAACTCCTCCACCTTTTCATTAACGCACCCCACACACAGAAAATCTAAAAAAAAAAATAGAAAATAAAACGTAAAAAGATACGGTTCCTTAAAGTACAACTTTTTTTTTTCTTACAAAAACAAAAAAATGTCACGAGAGAGTGAAACTCATCACAAACTAAAAAAAGAAAACCTCGACAAACGACGAACACCGACGACTTTAACCTTTTGTAAGACAAAGACCACCATCTCCGCTATTCTCGCGACGAAAACCACAGTGATCTCCTCCTCTTCTTTTGCGCAAAGGAGAAGACGGGAGCGTGCGCCATTTCGTGCACGTCAAGACATCTTGTGGCGCAGTAACACTACGGCAGAGCAGGAATCCTACATTGAAATATGTCCCACCGACTTTAAAATTATCTTTAACAAACAATAAGAATAGAAAGGGTGGAGAATATGACATCCGTACTGCTGCTATAAGTTTTTCATTTCACGATATCCTTGATAAAAAGAAGAGAAGAAAGATACACATATCATAAAAGTATCAAAGTACTCAAAAACAACAAAAAAAAAGGATATCAGCATACCTAAACTTTTTTCTTTTTTAATAACAAAGCAAAAATACCTCACAGAGAAAAACATCAAAAACTTTAAGTTTCCAGGTACAGAAAAAATTTAAATTATCACCTCAATCGCTTAGTACCATCAAAAAAAAAGTCGTTTGGGTAAAAATCGAAATGAAAATAATGTTATCAGAAAGAGAAAAAACGTTTTTTAATCCTATTTCTTTGTTGTTGTTTACTTACGTTGAACAGAGTTCTTGATTCTATAAAGAACAAGAATACAACGAAAGGTCATAAAAAAAAGTTGTGTATTTCATTTCAACGGTGTCCTTAAACTATCATTACAACAGAAAACTTTTCAAAATTTCAATTTTGTAACCATTATAACAATAAGAAAAAAAGAATAATTTAAGAAGAGATTGAACACATTTTCTAACAAAAAATTAAACAGTTGTAAAGATGGTTAATACAAAAAGAATAATAGAAAAAAAGGGCAAGCGGCAAATAACACCGTCGCCGCTCAGGCTTCTGCTGCCACTCACACTGCCGCTGCTGCTGCTGCTGTCTTTTACTTCTCCCCCACTGTTACTGTCACTCAAATCTTCACTACCGTTCCCTATTTGTAAAGTGTGAGGAGCGCAGACATCCCTTCGCCGCGGACATGCAATCGTGCCATTGTTGAATCCGCTGCTGGGAACGATAACACTGCCCTCAGGACATGTGAGCCACGCGTTGTCGCCGAAGTGCCGCACCATCACGATTCCATCGTCGCAGCGCACCTCGGCGCACACGTCGCCGACAATCTTACCGTCGAGAGACAGAGACTCGCCTTTGAGGCACATGGAGTTCGGGCCAACGACACTGCCTGGCATGAGGGACACGTCCCCGTTCAGGCAGCTCCTCCCTGCGCGCGGGGTTATAACGGGGCAGTAGTCCGTGAACGCGTCTCGGTAGCCGCCAATCCGTTTGTCGGCAAAGTAGCGGTACTCCTTCGAGAAGGGGGTGATATACCTCTTAACCCCACACGAACCCAGGGCATGTCGCTCAGATGTACAAAACAACGCATCGGTTTCCTCAGCGGAGGGCGGTGTGCAGAACATGTCCGGGTAGTCTGTAACGCCATTCTCCATACACTTCCTCTCGTGCAGCGCGCATCCCGAGGCGGCACCCCAGTCCATGCGCTCCGCCATGCTGAAGTTCGCCCTGAAGTAGCCGAGGTCCTCCAAAGCGGCCATCGTCATCGCCGTGTAACGCCCAGCGCCGGTGATAGCAGCCATCAACTCGTCCTTCGCATTGCGGCGCTTCCAGTGAGAGCGCGGCACAGTGCCCGACGCAGCCTCGTTTTCGTCCTCAAGCTCCATGCCTTTGAGTGCGTCGCATTGGTAGTGTGCCCTCGCCTTCTCCGTCGTTTTCGGAGCGGAAAGCACAGTGATCTCCGCCTTGCC